>JAVXUO010000223.1:32500-39926 GCA_033065855.1 Escallonia rubra
CACATTAGTTTGACCGACCTTTTACTATTGAGGAGCAGCTTCGACACACACTTCATTGTCGACAGGTTCGGGTTGCGAGCAAGCCCAGCCTACGTGACCTACCACCTCTCTCTCGTCTGTTCCATCATATCATCGTTCATAATGTCATTCCTAGAACCGGAGGTCTTTCACTTGTTTCTTACTTAGACGTTCAGCTCCTGACCTTCTTTCGCTCTGGCACATCGCTTAACCTCCCTCGTCTTATCATGTTAAACATGATTAGGAGCGCCTCACATCCTGCCTTAGCTCTACCATATGGCCTCCTACTCACTCGCATTCTTGCTGCCTTTGACATACCTCTTCTGGGTGAGTATATTGAGGTTACTAGGCACCTCGTACTAGACAACTCTACCCTTCGTAGAAAGGGCCTTTTAGATGGTCATGACCGCTTCTTACCGGAGCCTGACATGGACGATGTCCCTGTCGATGATGATGAGGATGAGGCTGATGAGGCTGATGGTGATGATGATGAGGACGATGATGTTGATGCTGATGCTGATCGAGCTGCCGTCGATGGGATTGATCGTGATTCACCTCCATTGATCATTTCGAGTACATATGAGGTGGGCACTTCTTCCGGTCCTTCTACTTCTGGATATGACGCGATCCTCGCACGCTTAGATATGATGCAGCAGCATATGCATGCTGGTTTCAGTCGGATGGATCTCTCCCATAGCCAGCTCAGTCGACGCCTTTCTCGCTTGGAGGATCATTGTGGGATTCAGTGTCCCGAGGAGGACTTCTTTCATCCACCACCTCCACCATCGGGTCCTTAGGCGTTAGGACTTGATTTATGTCTTTATTTTCTTATGCTCTCAGACTCGTTTATGTATTTCAAAACTTGTCATGGATGTTATGCGTAGTATTATTAAAACTTGGTTTAATTTAGCACTTTGATTCTCGCTTCTCTTGCTGCACGTTTGATTTATATTACGTTTTTTATGTGCTATTATTACCAGTCTTGATATACCTTTTGATGGTTATTCAAGTACTTATGTTTTCTTGTTTTTGAATGCCCTTGTTGGCTATAATAATTATCCATGGATGGATACATACGTTGATCACTTTCACACACACCCTTGATCTTTTTCAATGATGTCAAAAGGGGGAGAAAATATTGTTGATTCATATTTGTGTGGACTTGAGTGGATTTGATATGAGCATACATTACTTAAGTTAGGGGGAGCCCTACATTGCTTAAGATAGGGGGAGCGTTTTGTCATGATTTCTTCTCATGACCCCTTATGGTTTTTAATTGAGATTGTTATGCTTCATTTCGCATATTATCTTATATATCTCATATTATTTGAATCAATGTTTGCCATCATTAAAAAGGGGAGATTGTTAACCCTACGGTTATTTAACCTAGGATTATATTTGATTTTGATGATAACTAACATTGATGATTATGCTGTCTAACATGCATTGAGTTGATGAAACAATAGGAACAATCTCATACTCATGCAAACGGATTATTAGACGAGCAAACACGATCAAAGACTCTCAACGGAACGCATCAAAGAGGAAATTCGATGATTGAAGTTTTCATGCTTTTATTTCCGTCTTTGTAAACTAGACATAGAGAGATGATTGTTACGATGACTGTATACCTAGAACTTGCCCATAGGTTTCCCTTGCATGCATAAAAAGTTTTTCATACTTTAAAAACAGGAAACTGCATTTTCAGGGATGCAGTTGACTGTATTGGGATGCAGTCGACTGCATGTTGGGCAGTAGGGTATTACAGTCGACTGCATTGAATGCAGTCGACTGCAATACTTCCAGTAGCCCATTACAGTCGACTGCATTGCATTGCAGTCGACTGCAAGTTGGAAATTTGAATTTCCAACGGCTACTTTTTGGGTTACAGTCGACTGCAATGGGCAATGCAGTCGACTGTATTTACCGTTTGGCGCATTTAATGCCCTACCTAACCCCAAACGGTCATATTAATTCCCAACTCTATAAATACTCATCTTGGGCATTGTTTTCATTCATCAATTGCATTCAAAGCTCTCCTATCTTTCATATTCTCAAATATTAAAGCAATTGTTCAAATCTCTCTTGTTTTCATTGATTTCTCATCCCTTTCAAGAGAGCATTTATTGTGAGCTTACATTAGAGAGAGATACACTTTCATAAGTCATCATACACTCATCTCTCTTGTTCTAGTACTTCAATTTGTACTCATCTACTTCTTAAGAGTGAAATCTTGTACTCATTTCTTCATTGAAAGGTTCTTGTATCAAAGTTTGGGGTTGTCAAGCTTAGGAGCTTTGGGTTTGTCAAAGCTTGTTCTTGATGTGGGCATAGCATCAAGGGATTGTAAGAGATTCGATCTTGACCCGTAAGGAAGATCATACTAGTGGATTCTAGGGCCTTTCAAGGAACTTCCTTGAAGGGGTGGACGTAGGCTTGTGGGTATATCAAGCCGAACCATTTAATTCTCCTTGTCAAGTATCTCTAAACCCTTCTCTCTTTACATTATTGTTTTACATATTGTGTTGAGATTGGTTGTTTGTTTACTTGAGTTTTTGAGATTGAGGTTTGTTGGTTGTTATATTTTAAAGTAGTCTTAAAACCCTATTCACCCCCCCTCTAGGGTTATTTTATTGGTTTCATATATATATAGGGGACCGATCCCTGTCTACCGGTGGGAAAAAAATTATTTTTCCCACCGAACCACAATTTAGAACAGCGGTTGGGAGAAATATCAGCCGTCGCATAAATGACGCATTAATGACAGGGAAAAGGACGAAAATTTGGCAAAAATATCACGAGAAAATGTGTGAAAATCTCACGAGGTGAGATTTTCACACATTTTCTCCAACCGCATTTCATTTATGCGGATGGCATTAATGCCAAACCGCATAAATGAATTGCGGACCTTGGAGAAAAATCCCCCAACCGCATTTCCTTTATGCAGGCCGCATGAATGCTGCAACCGCATAAAGGAAGGCCGTAGTCTTCAAATGGCCCCCCCTCCCACGTGGCATCATCCCACCCGGTGATGCTCTGCCACGTGGCGCCCCCCCCCCCCCCGGTAAGCCCCCACCCGTGTCCTTCCCCTCATTTTGGTGAAGGCACGTGGCGTCCTTCCCTCCCCCGTGACCCTCTTTCCCCTCTTTTCTTCTGCCAAAGACTTTGACCGCGCTCACGGGTTTTATTTTTTCTGTCTTCTTTCTTCTCACTTTTCTCCCTTTATAATCCCCTCCCCCCAACCCTTCTTATGCACTCTATCCGAAAGATACCAACAATACTCTCCACCACAATACTCTCCACAACTCAATACTCTCCACAACTATTTTTCGCCAAAAAAATTTACGCTAGAAGATCGGTGGATAACCGCTAGAAGATCGGAGGAATTTTCTTGAAATATATATCAAGTCACAACAAGTAAGTATTTTGAATTTCCTTATAATTCAATGTTAGGTTTATCTAAATCAGCGTATTACATTTATAGATTCCAAAATAGCGATTTTTTAGGGCGCCAAATATAGACAGTTTTTTACGCATTTATAAAAAATAGCTAGAGTTAGATTTTGCCAAAGTGCAAAAAAGAGGCCCTAGTTATTTTTAAAGGATCTGTATCAGGTAAAAATTTTAGATTTTTCCAAATACTGTAACACTATGTGTGTTTAATGCGAATACGAAACGTAATTATCGCTAAAAGCGAAAACTTAACTAGACAGTTTTTCACGAATTTATAAAAAATAGCTAGCAATAGATTTTGCCAAAGTACAAAAAAGAGACCCTAGTTATTTTTAAAGGGTCTGTATCAGGTAAAAATTTCAGATTTTTCCAAAGACTGGAAAGGGGTTAACTGATATGAGGAACCTTGTAAGTCTGCAGTGTATTTTAAAATATCAAGCTAGCGCGACTTCGCGCGAAAATTTTACGAGAACCCTAGGATGTTGGAAAGTTCCATTCCCCAGGAATTCGGGCCATTCCGAAGCCGCTACCTATTTTTTTGGCCGAACAGCCCTTTAAGCGCCCGATCCGGACACCGGTTCGGGATTCTTGGGCGAAACCTCCGTAAAATACTTTTTAGCTCAAGAATGAATTCAGGAAGCGTAAAATAGCATTTCGAAGCACTTTTGCGATTTTCCGATGCCAGGGGGCATTTCGGTAATTCGCCGCCCCGAGCGGGGTATTCCGGTAATTTTACAGTGCTAAGTTTTTCGACGGACTTTTTAGTCCAGAAATGTAAGCGAAGCACCTAGAAGGTTGTTTTGAAGCTGATTTGGGGCGTTGGGGTGATAATTAACCCCCGGGGGCATTTCGGTAATTAGCCGCCCACCGGGGGTATTTTCGTAACTGAACGTTGTAACACAACTGGACTGGAGGAAATAATTGTCAACACTATGTGTGTTCCTAGGGTGTAACACTATGTGTGTTCCTAGGGTGTAACACTATGTGTGTTTACTGTGAATACGAAACGTAATTGTCGTTAAAGGCGAAAACTTAACTAGACGGTTCTTCACGCATTTATAAAAAATAGCTGGAGCTCGATTCTGCCAAAGTGCAAAAAAGAGACCGTAGTTATTTTTAAAGGATCTGTATCAGGTAAAAATTTCAGAGTTTTCCAAAGACTGTAACACTATGTGTGTTTAATGCGAATACGGAACGTAATTGTCGCTAAAGGCGAAAACTTAACTAGACAGATTTTTCACGAATTTATAAAAAATAGCTAGACCTAGATTTTGCCAAAGTACAAAAAAGAGACCCTAGTTAGTTTTAAAGGATCTGTATCAGGTAAAAATTTCAGATTTTTCCAAAGACTGGAAAGGGGTTAACTGATACGGGGAACCTTGTAAGTCTATAGTGTATTTTAAAATATCAAGCTAGCGCGACTTCACGCGAAAATTTTACGAGAACCCTTGGATGCTGGGAAGTTCCATTCCCCAGGAATTCGGGCCATTCCGAAGCCGTTACCTATTTTTTTGGCCGAACGGCCCTTTAAGCGTCCGATCCGGACACCGGTTCGTGATTCTTGGGCGAAACCTCCGTAAAATACTTTTTAGGTCAAGAATGAATTCAGGAAGCGTAAAATAGCATTTCGAAGCACTTTTGCGATTTTCCGATGCCATGGGGCATTTCGGTAATTCGCCGCCCTGAGCGGGGTATTCCGGTAATTTTACAGTGCTAAGTTTTTCGACGGACTTTTTAGTCCAGAAATGTAAGCGAAGCACCTAGAAGGTTGTTTTGAAGCTGATTTGGGCGTTGGGGTGATAATTAACCCCCGGGGGCATTTCGGTAATTTGCCGCCCACCGGGGGTATTTTCGTAACTGAACGTTGTAACACAACTGGACTGGAGGAAATAATTGTCAACACTATGTGTGTTCCTAGGGTGTAACACTATGTGTGTTCCTAGGGTGTAACACTATGTGTGTTTACTGTGAATACGAAACGTAATTGTCGTTAAAGGCGAAAACTTAACTAGACGGTTCTTCACGCATTTATAAAAAATAGCTAGAGCTTGATTCTGCCAAAGTACAAAAAAGAGACCCTAGTTATTTTTAAAGGATCTGTATCAGGTAAAATTTTCAGATTTTTCGAAAGACTGTAACACTATGTGTGTTTAATGCGAATACGGAACGTAATTGTCGCTAAAGGCTAAAACTTAACTAGACAGATTTTTTTTCACAAATTTATAAAAAATAGCTAGCGCTAGATTTTTCCAAAGTGAAAAAAAGATACCCTAGTTATTTTTAAAGGATCTGTATCAGGTAAAAATTTCAGATTTTTCCAAAGACTGGAAAGGGGTTAACTGATACGGGGAACCTTGTAAGTCTGCAGTGTATTTTAAAATATCAAGCTAGCGCGACTTCGCGCGAAAATTTTACGAGAACCCTAGGATGTTGGAAAGTTCCATTCCCCAGGAATTCGGGCCATTCCGAAGCCGTTACCTATTTTTTTGGCCGAACAGCCCTTTAAGCGCCCGATCCGGACACCGTTTCGGGATTCTTGGGCGAAACCTCCGTAAAATACTTTTTAGCTCAAGAATGAATTCAGGAAGCGTAAAATAGCATTTCGAAGCACTTTTGCGATTTTCCGATGCCAGGGGCATTTCGGTAATTCGCCGCCCCGAGCGGGGTATTCCGGTAATTTTACAGTGCTAAGTTTTTCGACGGACTTTTTAGTCCAGAAATGTAATTACAAAACCTGAAATGTTGTTTTGGATCTGATGTGGCGCGCGTGGGGGTGATAATGAATCTCCGGGGGCATTTCGGTAATTTGCCGCCCACCGGGGGTATTTTAGTAACTGAACGTTGAAAAATTTTCCGACTAACTTTTAGTTCGGTTTCAGGGTGTAAGACACCCGGAAAGTTATTTTTGCCAGTTGTTCTGAGTTGTTTGTTGGGTTAGCATGTCTGTCAGGGGGTATTTTGCATAAGTTGGGGGTATTTTGGTAACTTTCCCCCTTAAAATATATTGACGAAATATTTGGTATATAATTGACGTAATACATTTAAAAAGTGGTTTTCAAGCGGTTTTTTTGGTGTTGGTGGTGTAGCGGGCATCGGGGGGTATATTGGTAAATTGCCACGTTGGCTCTAAAATTTAGGGTAGTAGAGTAATTAAGCGTTCGGAGTGGTGGGAAGTGAGGAATTGTTTTAATACATTGAAATAATGAAATAATGACTATTGCTAACGCGTTGGTAAGCTAGGTTTAACATCCAGTTATATTTTTGGAATGCAAATATTATGGACTCTAAGTTGGTTTACGATTATATTTTGTTCTTACAGATATGTATTTCCACCCCGGACCTCATGATAAATCAATCATATACGATGACGATGACCACGTCGCGAGGTACGTATTTGACGGTGTCGACATGGGTGTTTTGGAAACAATTCAAAGCACACGTCACCTCGAAGAGTGGGTACTGAACGAGGAACAAATACAACTACTACACCGTCAAAATTTATCATTGTTCACCGATTCCGGGTTTTTGTCTCGACACGACGATTGCCTTATATCCGCTCTAGTTGAACGATGGAGGAGCGAGATGAACTCATTTCACTTCCGGTTTGGTGAAATGACAATTACATTAGAGGACGCCGGATTTATACTTGGAATCCCATGTCACGGCAAACTCATTACTTGGAGCAAACCGTCTGCATCCATAAAGAATATGGCTAGGCAGTATTTTCCGGAAATTCCGAAGGAAGCTCTCACAACAAACGGCATCAAACTTAAATGGCTGAAAGAGCAGTACGGCGAGCTACTGGATGAATACACTCGTCATGATTTCGTGACGTATACGAAGGCATTCCTTCTATATATTATTGGAGCTATATTACTTCCGACGCATTCGAAAAACACGGTGCATCCGAAGTATATGGTGTTCCTGGAGGATCTTGAGGAGGTATACTCGTATT
>JAVXUO010002662.1:0-54501 GCA_033065855.1 Escallonia rubra
GCTCCACCCAGTACCCAGCGCAGTGGCACCAGCATCGGCAACAATAGCAGCAACGTCAGTAATTACACTGGCTTTAAACGCCAGTTCCCGGATAGGGACCAGCAACCAGACAAACGGCGGCAACAGGAGACTCCGCCTGCCTTTCCGTGTGATTTAAATATAGTGAAGGATCTATTGACAGAATGGGTTGTCAACGACAACAACTTCCATTTACCACCTGTGCGGATCCCCATCACGGACGAGGAAAGGACCAGACCCAACTACTGTCCCTTCCACCAGGCCCTCGGTCATCCTCTCAAGAACTGCAATGCGTTGCGGGCCATCTTTGCAAGAAAAGTCGCGTCAGGCGAGCTACAACTGCGGAAGAATAATGATGTGAGGAAAGAACCATACCCAAACCATGGCAACGATAACCGCGAGCACCAGGTGCTCATGGTTACCACCGAGCACTGCGAGCCGCTTGCTTCCAAAGCTTCTACGGAAGCCTCGCCTTTGATCACAGCTGACATACCTCCTACTCCCCAGCCAGTGTCCTCGGCTGGCCAAATGACAAAGATCAAAGGCTTCTTCGATGAAATGGGGTTTTCACCCGCAGCGCGGACCTATCTCTCAGATTGCTTGATCGAGGTCACCACAGGCCTCGGGCCCGAGTGCTTCGCCGCCCAGGCTGAGCTCAGACATGTCCCTCCCACTGCATTTATATTTTCAGATGAAGACTCACCTGCTGTCGAACACCATAACCGGCCACTATACCTTGAATGTACTGTCAACGGCACCGGCTTCCGCCGCGCATTGGTAGATTGCGGCGCCTCAATCAACATCATCCCTCTCGTCACTCTACAGCGGGCCGGTATACCGCCAAGGAAAATCATTCGGGACCCCATCAAGATCACTGGCTTTGGACAAGGCACCCAGTCCACTCTTGGCCACATCACCGTCGACCTGATGGTCGGAACTGTCCGGCGCGACACCACTTTCCATGTGATAGATAGCGAGTCTTCCTTCCACCTCCTACTTGGGCGACCTTGGATCCACGTCAACAAGGCTGTCCCCTCGACGTACCACCAGTGTGTGAAACTGGTGGCCGGTCCTGCGGGACATGAGGGAGCAGTAACCATCCCCGCAACCAAGGCCCCTTTCGAGTGCGCCGAGTCTTATTTTGCCGAGGCCTCCTTCTTCACCGAACTTGCTGCAGATAATGAGAATGCCACTCACATCCATTCCACCAAACTGCCAGATTGGGATGAGTTGTGTGGGAACAAGCCACCCAAACCCAAGTCCAAGTCCAAGAAAAACAACAAGAACAAGGCATCAACCTCCACATCACCATCTGATGCCCCTATCATTTCCCCGCCTTCATCCCCCAAGCCCAAAAAGCCCAAGTCTGAGACCACCTTCCAGCGCGTCATCCAGGACGGAAGGGTCATCTACCAGTTATGACGGTGTCCGGGGGGGGCGCGACCCGACTGCCTCGACCACTGCCCACCGACGGAGACAGAATGGTGTTGCACGGCCGAGCATTGTCCGCCAGATCACGAACTTACCCCGGGCGCTGCACCCCCCTGCTATGAAGACGGCCCGCGACCGCAGGCCGAAGATCTTGAAGAAATTAACCTGGCTGATCCGGGCGAGAGACCTCGACTGACCTACATTGGCACGAAGCTCGCCCCAGGCCGAAGAGAGGAACTGGTTACCCTCCTCCGCGAATATCGCGACGTGTTGGCATGGAGTTACAATGAAATGCCCGGACTAGACCCTGCCTTGGTAACACACCATCTCAACATCACCAACGGGTTCAGCCCAGTTCGACAGCATACGCGATCATTTCGCCCCGAACTTGAAATAAAAATCAAGCAAGAAATCGAACGACTTCTGCAGGCTGGCTTCATCGAACCCATCACTCACCCTATCTGGTTGGCCAATGTTGTTCCTGTGCAAAAGAAGAATGGACAAGTTCGCATTTGTATTGACTTCCGCGATTTGAATAAGGCATGCCCTAAAGACGAGTTCCCACTGCCCAATATTGATATGCTCACGGAGGCTGCCGCCGGACACGAGACCCTGTCCTTCATGGACGGCTTCGCCGGCTACAACCAGATTCGAATGAACCCAGATGACTGTGCCAAGACAGCTTTTCGGACCCCGATGGGTAACTTTTGTTGGAAAGTCATGCCTTTTGGTCTCAAAAACGCGGGTGCCACCTATCAGAGAGCCATGACAGCTATCTTTCACGACATGATACACCGCACAGTGGAAGACTATGTTGACGACCTCATTATCAAGTCTAAGAAGGAAAGTGACCATCTTGCGGACCTCCGAGCAGTTTTTGACCGATGTCGTCAATACAACATGCGGATGAACCCGCTCAAGTGCGCCTTTGGAGTCTCCTCTGGTAAATTCCTCGGCTTCCTAGTCAGTCGACAGGGTATCGACGTTGACCCCTCCAAGGCCGCCTCTATCCGAGAGATGCCACCGCCCAGGAACACCAAGCAGTTGAAAAGTTTCCTTGGCAAGGTCTCTTATCTCCGCAGGTTTATCCCTGCCTTGGCCGAACTCATCGCGCCATTCCAGCACTTGACGCGCAAGAGCGCACCGTGGAGTTGGGGTGCGCCCCAAGAGCAAGCATTCGAACAAATCAAGGCGGTCCTCATGTCACCGCAGACCATGGCCGTCCCGCAACGAGGCCTACCACTCTTGCTTTACCTAACTTCCACACCCAGATCTATAGGGGCGTTACTCGCTCAAGAAGTGGACGGAGTGGAACGTCCAGTTTATTATCTCAGTCGGTCAATTAGAGGACCCGAGGCCAATTATTCTGAGCTCGAGAAGCATTGTTTCGCCTTGGTCTACGCCTCGCAGAAATTCAGACACTATTTCTTGTCGCACCAGATTATGCTCGTCACTAAGGCTGATCCATTACGATACATGCTCACTCGTCCCGCCCTGTCTGGCCGACTCACTCGCTGGTTACTGCTGCTGGCCGAATTCGGCCTATCCATCAAGAATCCTACGGCTTTGCGAAGCCAAGCACTTGCAGACCTCTTGGCCTTCTTCCCACGTCAACAATGTGAACCAACCTCACATCAATTGCCTGGAGAAGAGACGGCCTTGACCTCTGGTGTTGATGAATTGTGGACACTCGAGTTCGACGGCTCAGCCACTAGCAAAGACCCTAATGGAGCTCCCATCCGGCAAGGAGGTGCCGGCATTGTTCTACGGAACCCAGAGGGTGTTACCACCTCCCTATCCTTCAAACTTGCATTCCCGGTATCCAACAATGAAGCCGAGTACGAGGCCCTCGTCATCGGCCTCATGCTAGCTGTTAGCATGGGGGCTAAATCATTGCATGTAAAGGGGGACTCGAACCTAATCATGAAGCAGGCCGATGGGGAGTTTGCAGTCAGGGAACCAGCCTTGGCACCTTATCGTACCTTAGTACAACACTTGGAGGGGCAGCTTGGCCATGTCCAATACGAGCATCACAGCAGAAGCCACAACCGACATGCGGACAGCTTAGCCACGATCGCGTCAAAAATAGACATTGACGGTGAACAACGTGTGCTAACCATTATCAAAAGGGCGGCACCGTGCACAACGTTGGACTTGGTACCAACGGACACTACGACCGATGATTGGAGGCAGCCGATCATCGACCAGCTTAGAACACCATCACTCGCTTCCATCTCCACCCTTACAGAATTCTTCATGTTAGGAGACATCCTGTACAAGCGATGTCCCGGAGGCACTCTGGCACGATGTTTGGCACCGACAGAAGCAAAGCACAAACTGCAATATGGGCATCAAAAGTGTTGCGGCCTCGACGGACCGCCACTATACCGTCGTCTCCAGCGAATGGGTCTCTTCTGGCCATCCATGGCCAAGGATGCTTCAGGTGTACAGCAGGGTTGCTCAGAATGCCTTTATGCACCAGACCGTACGGAAGCTCTTGTCGCCAGTATTGAGGGTGACTGGCGCCAGCCCTTCCTGCAATATCTGTCCCACGGACTGCTACCATCTGACCGCAACTCGGCACGTTCTATCAAACGCAAGTCGGTCAAGTATTTTGAGACGGAAGGCGAATTGTTTCGCAAAGGATTTTCGGGACGCACCCTACGATGCTTACAGGGTGCCCAAGCAGTCGAGGTGATCAACGAAGTGCACAATGGTGTTTGTGGCGAACACCAAGGTTCTCAGAAGTTGTATGCAGAACTACTCAGACTGGGGTACTACTGGCCAACTATGGAGTACGATGCAATCTCCCATGTACGACACTGTCAACCCTGCCAGAGACATGCAGATAGAATACACATGCCAGCGTCCGACCTACGTATGATTGCGGCCCCTTGGCCATTCCACTCTTGGGCTCTCGACCTTATTGGCCCCATACATCCACCGTCAAAAGGTCACATTTGGATCATGGTCGCAACGGAGCGTTTCACAAAATGGGTCGAAGCCATACCCCTGCGAAGAGCCACGGGGGGCGCCATCGCCAACTTTTTACGCGACCACATCATATGTCGCTTCGGCATCCCCCGATGTATTATCTCCGACAACGGCACACCATTCATCAATCGGGATGTTCGGACTCTTATGGAAGCAGACGATATCAATCATGCCACGTCGACTCCTTATTATCCACAAGGCAACGGTCAGGCTGAAGCCTCTAACAAAACGCTGTTGCACGTTTTGTCACGCATGGTCCACGACGCAAGCAACTCTTGGTCCGAGAAACTGAGTCATGCCCTTTGGGCCTACAGAACTTCCAGACACACAGCTACGAAGGCCACACCCTTCTCCCTCGTCTACGGGGACGAATGTGTAGTGCCAGCCGAAATCGCAGTCGCCTCGGCGCGTCTATCCCTCAGCAGTGGTCTCGGGGAAGAGGAAACCAGAATGGTGGCACTTGAGAGCCTTGATGAGAAGAGAGCTACTGCCATGCGGCGAATGAAAGCATATCATGAGAAGCTTGTCAAAGCCTACGGGAAGACCATCAAACCTCGCTCCTTCGCAGCAGGCGACCTTGTCCTCCAAGCCGCCAAGCATGTACGGGCCAATTTGTCAGCTCCTAAGTTTACACCTAACTGGGAGGGGCCATTCGAAATACACACTGCCAGAAGCAATGGTTCGTACCTCTTGCTCAATCCAGACGACGGACAACTTACCGCCCCTGTCAATGGTCGCTATCTGAAGAAGTACTATGCATGATCAGCTTGCGACATGTCCCCCACCCACGACCCAACCTTTTGTGTATGCACGCACATGTACTGGCATGTACTTTTGTTCCTTGTTACGAGTTCTTTTTTTATGTAAAGATGCATTCCTTAATCCACACATTAGCAATGTACAATCCTTTCACTCCCTACTTGGCCTTTACTGTTATATTTCATTTCTGGTTATCAAGTATTTGTTCTCGATATACAAACGACATCCAACAGAAGCAACGCACAATCGCAATATACAAACGACTATACCATGCACCCACGACAGTGTTAACAAAACAGCATGCAATCACATTTCATGAGCCAGCAAAATAGATGTATGCATACATAAAACGTCTTTGGCCACTATCGGGCACTCCCTAGACAACAAGTCTACGATAAACCTATCGGAAGCTAGATAACAAAACGGCTACCGGGTGAGCGCTAAACGCCTGCAATGCCTGACGCTGAACCTGCAGCGCCGACCGCTCCGCCTCGAACTCAGCCTGCCGCCTCAAACGATCCGCCTCTCGCACCTCGGCATCCATCCGCCGCCTCTGAAGATCACTCAGACGTCTCTGCAAATCCGCCAGCTGCCTCTCTATCTCCACCACCTCTCTGTCAATCACGACCAACTCTCCGTTGATCTCTGATCGTTCCACCTCTAACCCCTGGCGGCGCCTCTCGAGCAGCATCTCCTCCATACGTACCAAGGCCATCCTCTCGCCCACACCACCACCCTCGCTCCTCGACCTAAAGAACTCGGCCAACCAATCTAGCTGAACACCCAACGAAGTGAACGTCGCGAACTCTCTCAGCGACCGCTCAATAAACCCCGTCGTCCAGCCCGTCGCCGGAACACTCGCGAACGGAAGCAGCCACTCCACAAAACCTGAATACACCCATCTCTGCAGCACCGGGTTCTCCAAGTCTACCCCCGCAAACGTCTGCGGATACGCCGCCTTCACCATCTCTAACCGGCGCACTGTCTCCGAAGGTAGCTGAAGGTTCTCCCATAGTACCACGTCAGCCTGACCGCTCGACGACCCCCTACTCGCCTCTCCGGCCGCTGTGCCACTCGACGCCATCACAGGCCTCTCACGTACCTCTCCGGCTGCCTGTGCACCGACGGTCATCGAGTGCATCGCCATTAACGTCGCACTCGCCTCAACGGCCGACCCTGACGACGCCACCGCAACAGCCTGCACCGGCTGCACCGGGATCTCTACCTCCTGAATCGGAATCGCCACTACAGGCTCCAACTCCATCAAATCCCCCCGCTCAACCGCCGCAGTCTCCGTCGCCGCGCCTGTCCACCAGTAGCCACTGGCATCGAACATCAACGACTCGTCGACCAAGCCACCATACGCATCATCCACCACCTCCTCGCCCTCTGGTGGTGGACACACCCCGCCACTAGCCACGGCCCCCGACACGCCAAACGCTATCGGCTCATCCCCGCCTACTGGCTCATCAACCTCGGTTGCTCTCACCGCCTCAGTCTCAACCGCTACGTGCGCACCGCTGCCGCTTTCCACCGCCTGTCCACCGTACTCCTGTCCAAAAGCAACCGTTAGCATATTTTTATATAAACATCAAAAGACAACAAACGCAAGCAAAGCGAGATTCAATCAAAAACGGCCATGGTTTGACCTACCTCAACCACTGGCTCCTCTGACACCTCCCGCAGCCTCTTCGATCCTGTCAGCCGCAAGTCTGAAGAACCCGCACTCGCCTGACGAGCCCCCTCCATCATGCCCACTCGCAATAACGACAAGGGCCCCTTGCCGGCCCCGGGCGCCCGCGGTACCGCCACCACTGGCTCCTCCCCATGGTCCTCCTCTGGAGCCTCCTCCTCGGACTCCTCGCCCTCCTCATCGGGATCCATCTCCGAACTCACAACCGCACTCCCCGTCACTAGCACCAGCATACCGGCCTGCCTCGCCGCTGTCATCGATATCAAGCTCAATGCCCGGTCACAGGCATACACGTCAACCAACCGTCGTGTCCCCGATGGCTGTGCCAACCACTCCGCCCAGACCGCCCGCAGGCGCTCCCACCACTGTGCATACTCCGCCGTCACCACCCCCACTGATGCTCTCCCAGGCCTCCTCCACGCTACCACAGGTGCCGGCCACTCGCGGACTCTATCATCCCGCGTGTACCCGAAGGCGGTCGTCACACTCCACGGGCTACGATACCCACATGGCGGCTCTAAGTCATAACCAAATGTACGCGACAACCGGTCCGGGCAATACCGAGCCACGTAATAAAGGTTCTCTGCAGGCTTCGCGCCGTCATCCGTCATCACCGGCAGCCAACCTGGAAAGTACGCCACCAGGAGCACAACGTCCGCCGGTGGCAAAACCCCCCTTCTGCTCAAGTCTATCGTCATCTCCTGCCCGTGCAACCAAGGGGGCACTCCGTATGACGCATGCATCTCTGTATACGGACGTACCACGCACGCCTCCCTTGCATCTATCAAACGCGCCAATGGACACTCCGGCCTCTTGATGCCCGCCCATGCACATGCCCGCGCCCCGCTGCACCATAATGCCACTTCCCGCGATCTGCCGCTGTGCATCACTGTCCTCGTCCTCGGTGCTGGATGCTCGAGCGGATATCCTGTCGGACGATAGTCTGGAAAGCACTCATACAAGTACCGCTGCAGGAACATCCAATCCACGTAGGTCGCCACTTGGTACCGCCCGTGCGACCTCTTCACATCGTTCACGAACTGATCCAATCGCGAGTACATGGTGCCCAGGTACACGGGAGCTAGCCCAACACGCTTCCCCTGCGCCATCCGAATCGCCAGGGGAATCACCTTCGCCGATATACCATCCTCCGGCGTCCCTTCAAACACGAACCTGCAAAACAAAACAACACGCCAACGCATTATACACAATCTCAACTTGCATCACATCTACGAACATACAGGCACGAACGCATTACACTTACCTCGACAAGTACATCATCAAAAAGGCCACCATCTCATATCGCTCGTCATTGTGATACGGCCCCATCACAAAATGAGCCGCATTGCCCAACTTCTGCCCCGACCTCACCTGCGGCGTGCCATAGAACAATCGGAGCCACCCGCTATATGTCGCCTTGCGATGCGTCTTCGTCTCCGCCAAAATATCAAGCAACTGCGTCTGCAACACCCGCTCATCATTAGTCAGCCGCGTCACACGTGCGTCCAACTCTCCATGCATCGGCAAGCCCGTCAGCATCATCACATCGAGCAGCGTCGGCCCAATCTCCCCGAACTCAGTCACAAAGGTGTGTGTCTGAGTACTCCATCGCGACAACAGCAAAGTCATCCCCGGCGTGTCTCTATAAAGCTCCACCCCCCTCGCCGTAATATCAATCGCCGGCACCAACCCCAACACATCCAATACAGCCGCCCACCTCGGCACCTCCATCATGTGATCGCACCAGAAATCCCACCCGATCGGCATCGCTCCGTGCCCCTTGAACACCACAGGTGCCCAAGGTATATCCGCACGCTCCACCAACAACCCCGCCACATACCTCGGTGACGGCACGGGCGCATCCTCCCAGCTAGGGGCCCGCACATATGGTGACGGCATCCGTGGCTCCTCCCTCATCGACGCCCCACTCCATGGCACCGTGAACGCACCATCAGCTACACGGATGGCCAGCTCCCTCCACAACTCTCGGCCAGGGACGGCCGGTACTACCCCTTTTACTCTCAATGGCGTGACCGACTTATCCGGATCGGGATCGTACGTCTTCACCGACGCATCATCAAATGAAAGTGGCACTCCCGTCTCACCACCTCCCATAGCTTCGGCTTCATCCGTTGGCGGAGGCGGCACCGGTTCCGTCGTCACATTTCGCGGTGGCCGCCCCGCGCTTGCTGCCCCACCTCGTGGTTTCACCCACATTTGCTGCTTCAACTTTTTCAGAACGGGGACCGGCTCCGCGAGTGTGACCTTGCCCGTGGCTTTTGGCCCCGACGACCCCCCTGCCGCCGACTTCCCCCCAGCTCCCGACCCCCCTGCCGCCGACTTCCCCCCAGCTCCCCACCCCCCCGCCCCCGATGACTTCCCTCCAGCTCCCGACCCACCTTCCCCCGCCGATCTCCCTCCAGATCCCGACGCCTTCGGCGCCGACGACCCACCTCCTGCGCCCGACCCCCTTTCTTCTCTCCTCCCTTCTCTTCCTTTCCCCCCGACGAAGCATCCCCCGAATCTCCCCTGCTCCCGACCGAACCCCCTCTTGCGGCCGACCCCCTTCCCCTCTCCTCCCTTTCTTCCCTCCCTTCTCTCCTCTCTCCCACGTTGGCCGACCCCCCCGAGGTGCCCGACCCTCCGCGATTGGCCGACCCCCCTCGTGCGGCCGACCCCCTCCCCTTTCCCCTCTTCTTCCCTCCTTCCCCCTTCCCCTCTTCTTTCCTTCTCTCCACCGCCGCCGACCCCTTGGCCCCGCCGACCCCCATCTGCGGCCGATCCCTCGGCCACTTGCTTCCCCTCTCTCACCATTTCTCTCTTCTTCTCTCTTCTTTCTCTCTCAATTTTTTCTTTCCCAAATACAGAATGCCTCTTTCCAACGCCCCCCCCCCCCCTTTGCTATTTATAGAGGTGGGCCACACAAAAAAACAAAAAACAAAAACCACATCCTTGACGCGCTTTGCGTGCTCCGGCATTCCCAACCCCCCACGGCGGGACGGGCTCATAACCTTAAAGCCCTCGCCGTCTCAATCACCCGGGGGCTCCGGCCCTCGCATCCGGGATGGGCTCACAAGCTTATAGCCATCGCCGTCTCAATCACCCGGGGGCTCCGGCCCTCGCATCCGGGATGGGCTCACAAGCTTATAGCCATCGCCGTCTCAATCACCCGGGGGCTCCGGCCCTCGCATCCGGGATAGGCTCTCAAGCTTATAGCCATCGCCGTCTCAATCACCCGGGGGCTCCGGCCCTCGCATCCGGGATGGGCTCACAACCTTATAGCCATCGCCGTCTCAATCACCCGGGGGCTCCGGCCCTCGCATCCGGGATGGGCTCTCAAGCTTATAGCCATCGCCGTCTCAATCAACCGACGGGGCTACAGCCCTCGCATTCGGGCTCGGCTCACAACCTTATAGCCATTGCCGACACCATCAACTGGGGGCTCCCGGCCTCACAGCGGGCTCTAAGCACTAAGCGACGAACATTTTCGAGTGCATCCAACATCGTTTCTGCGTACGGCGCCCGCTCGGGTTGCCCCTCCGCGCACCCCGTACGCAGGGGGCTTATGTTCATAACCTATTCTGGACCGCACCCCGGGGCCCGCCAAGAGATCCTAGTGGCACGACACGTCACACGCTCGATAGTCAAACTTGCCCAACATCATTCCTCGGTGAAAACGCTCCGATGATCGAACATCGCCATCGCTCGGTCAAAGCGCTCCGCGCCTTAAGCATTCGGACAGATGGAAAGCACCTCCCCCGAAGGGGGTCGGCCACCCCTTTGGTGAGGGGTTCGGCCACCCCTTTGGTGAGGGGGTCGGCCACCCCTGGCTGAGGGGGTCGGCCACCCCTTTGGTGAGGGGTTCGGCCACCCCTTTGGTGAGGGGGTCGGCCACCCCTGGCTGAGGGGGTCGGCCACCCCTTTGGTGAGGGGTTCGGCCACCCCTTTGGTGAGGGGGTCGGCCACCCCTGGCTGAGGGGGTCGGCCACCCCTTTGGTAAGGGGGTCGGCCTCCACCTTGAGAAAGGGGTCGGCCTCCCTTGTCCTTAGAAGGGGAGGGGACCTGCTTACCGCTGCTATCGCACCACTCATCGCTAGTGATCGCATGACGCCCGCTATCACCAGCACAATCAACCGGGGGCTCCGGCCCTCACCAGCTCAATTAGCTGACAGGGCTCCGGCCCTCGCGGCGAGACGGGCTCACAACCCTAAAGCCCTCACCGACGCAATCAACTGACAGGGGTCCGGCCTTCGCAGGCACGATCAACCGAAGGCTCCGGCCTTCGCAACAGGGATAAGCTCACGGCCCTAAGGCCATCGCCGGCACAATCACCCGACGAGCTTAAGGGAGCTCCGCTCATAGTGCTCCAGCACGAGGACCCGCCGCCATGGACTCTGGGTATCGAGTTATGAGCATGTACGCCGATGTTTCCATCAATCATCGACACCGCCAGGGCAATGCACCGCGAGCCACTCCGGGACGGGAGCAGGTCTTCGGAGGGCATCGTGTCTAACACGCCTGGCACTTGGCTGCAGGGGCAACCCTCACCGCTGTCAGGATCTCTGCGCGTCTCTTGACGCATCCCGTGGGATTCAGTAAGGGCTTGGACTGGAGGCTGGGGCAACGGGCCACTCTGACCATGCTACCGCAGTGTGGTCAGTCTCTTCAGACAGGCAGAGGGACGCTGCAAGGGCAGGACGACACGAACACGGGGACCGGCAATTCGACGGACAATCAAGACCGCGGGACCCTATACGGCGACGTGTCACTCCCGCAGGACGACACGTGTCAGCTGATGACACGCGCATATTTGTGCCTATATATAGTGGATTCTGGAGCTTATTCAAGGACTTCGGCCTCATTTGACACTTTTACTTTCTCTCTCTAAAACCTATTCTCTCTGGATTTCTAGTGAGAGAAAGACATTTGGACTTACGACTTCGAGCCCTCGACGCCGCGCCTCGACACAGACTGTCGACTGCTGATCTTGTTCGTCGTCGCCTTGCCTGCGCGACACTGCCAGCCCTCGTGACCTGCCTGAGGAGCCTTGCTCTCAGCCCTTACGTCATCCCTGCTGTCTCCCACTCTGCCTACGTGGAAGCCAACTCAGACTGCATCCCTTGTGGCACTTCGACGTGGCAAAGGACCCTCTTTCGGCATCAACAGACTTAAATAACCATTGATTGAGAGCCACCAAATCCTAGAGCCCCCACCCTCATTCATTAAGTAATGAGCTCTTTATAAGGCTCAAAGTAAGCCAAATCTAGGAATGGCAATGGGGTGGGTCGGATGCGGATTTCATAAGATCTGTACCCGCCCCGGTAGTGCAATTACAAAGCCCGACCCCACCTGTCCCGCCATCGAGTCGATCCAACAGACTACCACAAGACCCGGCCCCACCCCGACCTGGCCCGACATGTTTTAAAATATATAATCTAATCCAAACACAGAACATCCATGAACATGGCTACCAAAAATAATAAATCTCCATTGTACACACAATAGCTATCAACGTGACACTAAACTTAAAATTGAATACAAGTCGCACAAATTGAATACTGGTAGAATCTTATTCACTTTTTACAAACTAAAATATCTGGAGTCAAAAAAATGGAGCGACACACGGAGATCAACAACGGAGGCATTCGATACGCCTTTCTACCGCCGCTGCAATTGGAGGCGGAGGAACTTTGGCGGTAGAGGATTTACTGAGAGAGTAGTACTCTTCCCATCAAAGCAACAAAAAAAAAAGAGGTGTGTGGAGAAGGAGACTTTGGCTGCGATGAGAGGTTTAAGGAGAAAAGAGACTGCAAAAGAGGTGTAAGGAGAAAGAAGGCGTGTGGAGATAGAGATGGAGACTTTGGCGGGTGGAGAATGAAGAGAAAAGAGACTAGAATAGAGGTGTGATGCTTAGGGTTTTTTCTACACTATTTATATTATTTAGATGGATGGTTGAGATTACATAGACTTGGGGTTAGGATAAAACACTATACATATATACTGGGCGGCTACAGGTCGCGGGGCGGGTCGGATACCGGGGCAGATTAGGCATGATACCAAACCCGACCCCGTACCCGCTGCGGGTTAAAAAAATAAATATCATACCCGCCCCATAACTCGGTCAAAGTCAAAATAACCCGCTCCTATTCATTCGGGGCAGGTCAAAGATCCACTGGACGCGGACCAAATTGTCATCCCTAGCCAGTTTGTTTCGTCTTTAACAAGCACAATGTGTAATGAGGCCTCTAATCTGAACAAAGAACAAAGTACGAAATGCCCCTAAAGTATCCCAAACCAAAAAGTCATACTTATTCTAAACCTTCCCTCCTTTCTCTTACCATCTGGCATGCTCGCTAGAGCACCACCATCACCCTAGCAACCTAGTTTTCACCAAAACCAATTCCAAAGTTAAACCCTGACAATGAAAACCCTTAACATTTTGTAGCTCAACTCTTAATTAGCTAATCTTCTTCGGTAATTTCCAACCAATCTCATCTTCTACATTGAAGGTTTGTAACTAAATTTTGCCATCTAGAAGGTGTGTGGGGTGTGTGTGTGTGTGTGTATGTGTGTGTGTGTGTGAGAGAGATTGTGACGGGCAAAGCGTGTGCAGCATCGATGTGTGTATGTATGTGCGTGATGCGCAGTGAGGGTTTGGTGTAGGATGGTGTTTGGATAGGCGGTGGTGGCCAGTGTTGGTCGTCAATATGTATACATGTGAGTAATTAGCAGAAGGAAACCTTCGAGAACGGTGGTCAGGCGTCCGCAGTTGCTGTGGCTAGGTGTGGCCGAGAAAGAAGAACAAAAAGACCTAAGGGTATTTCGGGTATATTATAATAATTAAAAGGTGCCCTAATGTTTCTTGGCGGTTTTCCAACATAAGTGTGTGTCATTTCACCCCATGAAAAACCACAGTGGGCGGAGAATATACGCACTGAATGTACGCGTAGTTTTCAGTAAATCTCAGGTGTTTCGCATGTAATTAACCCTTATAGCAATGACTTATAAGCCATGAGCCTAACTATTGATCACTCATCTTTTGAAATGTCCCGCTGTTCATGCAACTTTCACCATTAAACTGCCACATTGATCTCAAATTTTTTTAGGGAGGGCACTCTTATGGTGAAACTTTTTTTGAACTTTCAATTGTACCATTTATTCCCCTTTTTTAAACCATTATTATACTCCTCTTATGGGAAAGTTAATAATGGTCTTTAAGTTAATTTAAAACTTCAACATTCCTCGTAATGTTCTCTTACTTTCTAGCCTTACTACTCACCTCTTTCCCTGTTCTCTTACTTTCTAGCCTTACTACTCACCTCTTTCCCTATCCATTTGTAACGAAATTTAACTTGAACTCCTTTTCTCCAGATTTTCTATCTCCATATTTGATATTCGCTCTTTCTCTCTCTCTCATGTAAGACATAACACAATCTTGTGTAATTTTTTAACTTCATGTATATATCTACCAAACATATGTAACAAAAAATTATAATTTGTGTTGCTGAGCCTTACCAGTATCCCAAACATTAGTATCAATGACTGACGAGGCGACGAGCCATGAACCTAACTGCTGACCTACCACAAACATACTTTTGGTTCATAAAATCAAAAGAATATATGCATGAGATCTTGGTATGAAAGCCAATTGGGTATACTTGGTGAAGAAGTTTTTGCCCCCCCCCCCCCTTCTCCCCCCTCTCTCTTTGGTTTCATCACATGTATGATGTCATTGTGAATTAATTATGCAAGAATCGCCATTCTCAACCTAACACCAACAGATGTAAGACTTGTTTGGCTCGTCCTTTCTTCACAATCTTTGAGGTTCAAAGCTTTCATTACAATCATTCTTTTTCAAATCTTGTTCAATGCTTTACAGGGTTGGAGAATAGACTGGTTGAGCTCATGCATGACTAGGGTTGTATACGAACCGAGTTCGAGCCGAACATGAGTGTGTTCGAACTTGATTCGTTTAAATTTTGGCATGTTCAAGCTCGGCTCGAGTTCGTCAAGACTCAAAATACCAATGTTCGAACTCGACTTGAGTTCGTGACTCTGAAACTTGGGCTCGACTCGTTCAACTCGTTTAACGATACAAGTCGAACTCGAGTTCCAAAACTCGGCTCATGCTCATGATTAACTTCCGACCAAATCCTTAAATTTTCTAAAAAACCTCAAATCCTTAAATTTTCTAAAAAACCTCAAATCCTTAAATTTTCTAAAAAACCTCAAATCCTTCAAGCAATCAACTACAATGAATCAACTATAAAAGATACAAGGATGGATTTAGAATAAAAAATAATGAAAAAAGAAATCTTGATCGATGGCGATGGCGATCAAGACGACAGATGATGCATGCTTCTTGTGAATCAGCTCCATCTCCAGTATTTGAGGTGAGCCTTTGCATTTGCAGCTTTGATCCCAGTCGTTACCAAGCCCTCAATAGCTATCAACTGCTTTCTTCCCCGTCCAATCGAATAGGAATCCGGCCACGGAGAGATGACGGCTTCGAAGACAGGCGATGGCGACTACGACAGGATGTCCGTGTGTAAAGAGGGAGGGAAAGAGTGAGAGAGAGGGGATATGTGCAATCTATCAGACGTGTTTGTGTGTGTGTGCGCGTGTGTGTGAGAGAGAGAGAGAGAGAGAAGGCGGCAAACCAAAGGGAGGCTGCCTCTGACTTGTGAGTATTTAGGTTTGGTTTTAGTTTATATAGTTAGGGTTTCTATGATGTTGGGTTTTATATTTTGGGCTTTTAAGGGATTGGGCTATATGTTTATAAGTGGGCTTGGGGTTTTGGGCTAACTAACTTTAGGGCCTGGCATCTAGGTTTAAATTTTAACATATGGTTTATGGTTCATATAAGTATTAATTATTTGAACATATTATAATTAATTTATTATTTAGACGAGTTGTTCGTGAACATGTTTGTAAACATTTTGGATTGTTCATGTTCGGCTCGTTTATTAAACGAGCTCTAAAAAAGTTGTTCATGTTCAATTTGTATATTAGATTAACGAACATGAACGAGTTTTATAGAGAACGAACCACGAGCCGTTCGTGAACGGCTCGGTTCATTTACAGCCCTATGCATGACAGAGATTTATGCTTTATGTAGGGTATGAACCACCTTTGACCTCATATATTACAAAGATTTGTGCTTCATGTAGGGCATGAACCACCTTTGACTACATACTTGGCCGATTCCTAAACCTCATCTCCTGGAAACATGGATTGATTGGTCATATGCACTCTACATTTCCTATCTTTTGTTAGAACCTCCCCATGCATCATGCCAAAACGATAATGAAATATAAGTTGGTTCTCGTTAGTTAAAGGGTCTTTAAAAGCAAACGGCGTACAAAAATGTACTTGTAACATGATTTATTGCTTTAATTTACCAATGAATGTCAAAAAATTGTTCTCAAACATTTCACGGCACTTATGTATTGCTTACGAAATACATACGTTTTTGTGAAAACAGTTGATGTCATAGGGAAGGTCCTAAAGGTCAAATTCTAAAAGGACAGCGGTGGCTTTACTAGTCAACACCATTATTTTGATTTTTTGAACTTGAAATCCAGAGTCATGTTCACATTGTGTGAATCCTTTTGACCTGGCAAGGCTTGCTCTTCTCCAAGGAAACTGTATATATGAGTGTGCTGCTATATGTCTCCTCTCTCACATTGGAAATCTTATCTTAAATTTTCTTCTGTCAGAAAGGAGCAGTTTCCTCTGTTCCCCCTTCTTTCCTTGAGTTCGAATTTTTGCACATGACAACAGTCGAAAATGCAGAAGCCAGGGTGCTAAAGAAAGGAGCAAGGCTGCCACCAAGAAGAGGTCAGATTAAAGTCAAGATATTTGGCATGTTAATGAAGAACGTCAAGAAGATTGCAGCAGCAGTAGCAGGATTGGGAAGACGAGAGAGTATATGCACCTCATACAGATAGTAGTGAGAGCCATCACAGAGTTGTACCTCTTGAGCACCTGATTTTTGTTGCCTTATTCTTTAGTAGCATGAGACAGATTTTTCTCAGAAAGTTGTTCCAACCATAGCTTACAGGCACTGAAAACCATGATAAGGTGGACTACAACAATTAGATCAATGTCTTGGATAATTTTTGATTCACTGTATAGTTTTACAGAGTTACATAAAGAGATTGGACTGCACAGTCACCTATTGCATATGAGACGATCATTTGGCGCATCTAATGAGAAAGGGGAACTTAAAATGATCGCATTTTCTAATGTCGTCAATCGTTTATATTTGTGTTGTTGTGCACTATGACTTCACGGATGACCCTTGAAATGGAGCGGCCTCCGTTGATGCTATTGCTAATGCCTAATGATGCTCTGGAAAGGTCAAACGCCCAAAGGTCCACCCCCCCCCCCCGGAAGGTCTAACTCCTGGCTCATTATGGCACCTTATATCTCTGCAAAGCGCAAAGGTATTCATATTACAAATCTTACTAGAACTGCTCGTTTTTTATCCGAAGCTTGTGATTTAGTTTTTGATGCAGCAAGTAGGGGAAAACAATTCTTAATTGTTGGCACTAAAAATAAAGCAGCCGATTTAGTAGCATGGGCTGCGATAATGTTAATAAAAAATGGCTCGGCGGTATGTTAACGAATTGGTCCACTACAGAAACGAGACTTCATAAGTTTAGAGACTTGAGAACGGAACAAAAAACAGGGAGACTCAGCCGTCTTCCGAAAAGAGATGCGGCTATGTTAAAAAGACAATTATCTCACTTGCAAACATATCTGGGTGGGATTAAATATATGACAGGTTTACCTGATATTGTAATGGATGATCTAAGGTGGGATAGGAAATGCCTCGGACACTAGAATATCAAATGAAAAAAGATCTAAGGTGGCATCCAGACAAGAATATAATTTTTTTTCAATTGTACCACCTTGGTGACAACTTTTCAAACAAATCAACTTTATAAATTAAATCATACCATCCGAGACAAGAATATAATATTTTTGCAATCCTCCAGAATAGGTCGTTTAAAGATTTAAAAATTCTAATCACAGCCCATTTATTGAATTGATTTCTGTACCCATTGCCACCGTCACATCATTAGATGTTTGACTGACCTGCCCTTGATCCGCACGGCAAACATCTTCCAAATCCTATACTTTCCCGATCTCTTTCAACTGTGTTGTTGTACTCGAAATTGGAAGAACAAAATTTTTGATTGACTGCAAAGCCGTCACGTGATGTATACGTTTGAACCAATCAATTGACTGAGTACGTTTACCTTCACCTATATGCTATAACAATGCTATACAAACAACTTATGCACCCAGAAACCGGAATAACATAGTATGCAGGAGAGGCTTTTACGTACCATTTCAGATGAAAGCTGGTCTTATCCCCACCTGAGCCGAATATGCTGTGTTCGCGTTTTCACCTCCTCCATGCAGAACCTCACAAACATGCCAACGGAGGGTCCAAGCCTACCACATGCAGCACATTCTTCAACACAAAGGTTTTTATATAGGTAATTGATTGATATCTCTACAAACAACTCACTAGGTCCACAATGAGCGGAAACCTAACCTCGTAATGCTCGGAGCACATAGGTTTCAGTATTTGTTAATACAGTTGTTTACTTCAGAATCTGACTACTGATAACATAAAATATATCACCTTCACACTGTCTGAATCCCTATGTGACTGAGGATGCTTCATTTTCTTTTAAAGTAAATGGATATAATGGTTACTTACGTAGCCACACTTTCTAATTTTCCTTTAGGTGTCCGTTTCGTTTCAAATTTTTGGAAAATTATTTTGTCCCCAACCAAATTAAATGCCTACCTTAACCGCAGGAACCGTAATTATCAATATCGTACCGGCTGATACGTACGTGCCACTTTTATCTTATATCGGTACGGTGTCCTTTTACATTTTGTACCGGTCACTCTGTACCAGTTGTACCGGCTGGTACAGGTAATACTGGTCGAGAATTACGTACCGGCCAAGATATTGTGTTTTGTACCAGTTTCTGAAAAAAAAATTAAAAGTTACAAAGTTTGTTGAAAATTTTAGTAAATTGATCATATAAAGATTAAATAGAAAAGATACTATCAAAGTCTCTGTAACCTCTTTCTCACAAAATTCATTAGAATTTACAAAATCTTTCTTTATAAATTTTCAATCTTTATCGCAATTTTAAATTTGCTTTTACTTTTCTTCTTAACTTTGATTTACTTCATAGCTGGAAGTTTTCATCATCTTCTTTCATGTATATGATGTACTGTTTTCTACGGTTAGAAGTTTTCATCATATTCTTTCAAATATATGATGTACTGTTTTCTACACTTTTTGATGCGCGCACACACAAAAACTTATTTACCAAAGACGTTATTTGAACAAGAAACTTATTCTTATATATGAATTCGCAAATGACATAGTTGAAAGTAAGGGTAATTTTAGAGGAGTTAATTCAATTAAATAAGCTATTTGTTCCTAGTGTCACTGTGTTGGAACAAATAACTTATTTGGAAGCAGATAGTTTAGTTAAAAAATGAAGTAATTCAAGCTCTAGAGGAACTTTGAGGGAGGAAATATATGTATATACTTTTAATTCGCTAATGAATGGGTATTATATATGTATATTATGTATGCAAAACCTGAGACGGTACCAATACGTATTATTTTACGGAAAAAAAATGATACACGCTTCAGTACGATATTTATAATTATGGCGGGAACTGCATGACTATTCACATATATTACGGAGAGAAATGCAAGGCGAAATAATCTAAGGAAGAGATTTTACGAAGCCAAGAGAATGTTTCAAGATCCGTGTCGAAGTGCGGATTAAATAACGACTTGCGTGGGAAGGCCTTTTTCACCCTGTTGGCAATGACAAATTCCATGGCCTGGGCAAGCTCAGTTGGCAGTTGGCACCCACGCTGGTTGTCTCATACTTTAGGGTTTCTTATGTTATAAGAAAACACCAACCAAAAAACAAAACTAGGGTCAAGGGGAGACAAGCAAATCTGCTGAATTCCCCACCATCTGCACCTACGGAGCAATCAGAAGTCCCTCTTTTGATGCGTTCACACTACATGGATGGTCACTCAACCTAGTACACAAAAGGCTCTTTTATATGCGTAATGCGTTCACACACACACACACACCCGTACGTTTAAGCGATTTGTCTACCCCATCCTACAGTACCCTACACTGATTTCTTGTTCTGCTTCATCTTCTTTTCTTGTTCTACCAGCCTCCAAATTAAATCAGGCTACTCGATTCTTTCCCGCTTCCAAAAGATGGACTCCAAGAACATGAAGCAAGTGAAGATGGAGGGAAGCAGCCTTCCCACGAAGAGGGGCCAGATCAAGGCCAGGATTCTTGAGGAACTGGTGGAGACCGTGATGAGCCATATAACGGGATGGTTTGGAAGAGAGAGTGAAGAAAACCCTGACAAGAGCTCCGGTTCCACAGCCCTGCAGCCCCCAAGCTGATACAGTTTTGATCGACTAAACAACCCATAGTGATGACTAGGGAAAGCCCTACAGAAGTTGGGAACGCTTATCTATAGGTCCCGGATGGTTCTTTCCTCTTGTACACTGTCTTCCTTCCCTTTTGCTATGGGTTTTAGGGCAATCAATTCTGTGGTTATTCTTGTTATGGAGGATTATGGTAGGATCATTCTCACAAATTCGCGCGCTGGATAAACGCCGAGACTCCAAATCCGCTTACTTGCATTGACCTATAATTACGATGTCTGTATTTTTGCCTTAAACGATGATGAACTGGGTGGTTTTGTCGGTTTTGGCTGATCTATAGGAGGCAAGTAGGGACAAGTTTCATTCAGCTACTTCTTTTTGGTTGGATTCAGATACTTCGATTAGCAGGAGTTTCTGTCAAAAATTTCATGTATGTTATTTGCTGTAGACATCGATCACTTGGAACGCGATTCTTGTGTTATTGTGATTTTACTTTCATCTTGTCATACATTTTCTGCGTAGCTAGCGGCATTGCAGAGTTGACTCCTCCCAATTCTTTCAAGGAGGCTGGGCTAGAGAGACCTTTTAATCTTGCCCACCTTGCCAGGCAAGTCCGCAGGCTTCTCATTCATGTTCTCTCTGGGAATGTAAGACTCCAAAGAAGGATCTGAGGTTGGACATAAAATAGAGCTCCTTTCATTGTTAATGTTGATATATGTCTTGTATTTATGTCCCACATCAGTTACTCAAAGAAGGTTGCAACTTGACCCTTAGTATATAAGACATCTTGTCCCACATTGGTTGGAGAGATAAGATCACTGCTTATCTCCAAGTATAAGTAAGGTGTCTTGTATTGTGTTTAAGGGCAAGAGAGGAGAGTCCTTCTTGGAGTAGGCCAAGAGAGAAGAGTCATTCTCTGAGTAGGAAAGAGAGGATAGTCTTTCTTTGGATAGGTAAAGAAAGAAGAGTCCTTCTTTGAGTAGGAAAACAGTTGAGAGATACACGTGAGGGAGCGTTGTAAATCTGACTTGTGCAAAGTGGATTTGAGTTCTCTCATATTTCTTGTGTTTTCTTATTTGGTTATCGTGTTCTATACATATTTATCTAGAGCGATTTCGTAACAAGTGGTATCAAGAGCTTCCAAGTTTATTTCTTATTTGGCAAAATTGAAATCGATTTGAGAGGATAAATATGTAGACAACACGACCATGAAGTATGCCTATGACAATTCGATTGGAAGACAAATTTTGGCATATGGCAGAGCACTGTAAAGGATTTGAGCAGTGCGACAGGGGATGCCAAAGCATGCATGAGGAGTGAGCTCGAGGCATTTGGAGAGCGCTTGCAGCCGACTGTCACAAGTCAGGTGGAGCTAATCTTCAATAGATTAGATGACTTGGAGGTAGACAGTCAATTAACTGTGCTGGAAAGGAAAGTCGATGTGTTCGCGGAGGAGCTAGATGACTTGATCGAGGAGAGGGTCGCCCGTGTCACCAAGCGGGAGGTGCAACGATGCAAGGACCTTAAGGGACAAGTCATGGAGCTCCAAGAAGAACTAGCTGCTTGTAAGAAGGAGCTTACAAGAGCTACGAGGCAGGGGCGTATCGCGGTGCAGCCAAGGAGAAAGAAAATGTCGAAGCCGAGATCGTACGATAGAACGAGAGAGGCGTGGCAGGTGGATAACTTCTTTTGTCACTTGGAACGGTACTCTGAAGCCCTCGACATTGACGAGGAGAAGGTGCAGCGAACTGTCGCAAGTCAGGTGGAGTTAATCTTTAATAGATTAGATGACTTGGAGGTAGACAGCCGATTAACTGTGCTGGAACGGGAAGTTGATGTGTTCGTAGAAGAGCTAGATGACTTGATCGAGGAGAGGGTCGCCCATGTCACCAAGCGGGAGGTGCAACAGCGCAAGGACCTCAAGGGACAAGTCATGGAGCTCCAAGAAGAACTAGCTGCTTGTAAGAAGGAGCTTACAAGAGCTACGAGGCAGGGGCGTATCGCGGTGCAGCCAAGGAGAAAGAAAATGCCGAAGCCGAGATCGTACTATAGAGCGAGAGAGGTGAGGCAGGTGGATTATTTCTTTTGTCACTTGGAGCGGTACTTTGAAGCCTTCGACATCGACGAGGAGAAGAAGCTGCAGACAACAGTCATGTACCTTACGGATACGATTGCCTTATGGTGGAGGCGTTGCTATACGGATGGGTGCGACATCAAAACATGGGAGAAGTTCAAGCGTGAACTACAAAGGCAGTTCTATCCCGATAGCGTCGATGATAAACCTTCGACGACTGAGGCAGAAGGGAGCATCTGTGAGTATGTGAAAGAGTACTTGGCTTTGATGCTCGAAATACCAGAGATGTCCGAGAGGCAACGACTATGCTTCTTCATTGATGGGTTGCCGCAATGGGTTGCCACAGAGTTGCGGCGAAGGGAACCTCACGACTTGGCTTCCGCCATGGTGATTGTCGAGAGGTTAGGAGACTTCAAGCAACGTGAGAGGCCGAGATCTCCAAGGCACGAGCGTGCCAAAGATGGGGGAGATGATAGGTCAAAGAGTGGTTCGCCCAAGGCAACCGATGATGAGCGGAATGGGGACGAGGGACGTCATCGCCATCACAAAGGGGAGAAGAAGCATGGAGAAAGTCGCAAACAGGGTGATTCTCGTGACTATAAGGCTCATGTGGGGCCTATAGGAGGATGCTTCTACTGTGCAGATCTGCATTACAGAAGGGATTGCCCACACAATGGCAAGATGATTGCATTCCTCGAGAAGTACAAAGGCAGCAGTGGGAATTCTTCCAACAGCGACGGGGAGGCACGCATAGGGGCATTGCAGATGGTCAATGTGTTCGTGCAAAAGTCAAAGGAAGAAACTGCCAAGAAGAAGAAGAGCAAGAAGAGACGGGGCTTACTCTACGCAACGATGGACGTTTCCAGCAAGAATCAAGAAGCGTTTGTGGATACCGGGGCCACCCACAACTTCATGAGTTCGAGGGTTGCCGAGTGGCTTGGGCTAAAACCAACTAAGGATGGAAGTTGGTTGACGGCCGTGAATGCCGAGGAGCGACCGACGAAGGGAGTTGTCAAGAACGTCAATTTGAGGATCGGCGAATGGACAGTGAAGGCCGACTTCAACATCATCGACATGGATGACCTTGGGATGGACTTCATGGAGAAGTCGAGCGCTACGCTTAATCCATATTGCAGGGTGATGATGATGGCAGAGTGGATGATCCCGTTGGTGTCCAAGGATGAGGTTGACGCACGTAAGGGGATTACAGTGTTACAGCTGGACAAGGGATCAACGCTATGCTATGGTGAAAGGCAGATAGGGCCGAGGACCTACGCAGTTGATATGCGCACGAAGATAGTCACGACAGAGAAGTTCAAGCATTACTTGAGCTTGATTCATCTTCTTTCTTGCTGAGCTCAAGGTGGAGTGCATCCCTACCTTTAAAGGGGATGCAAGGTGGAGTACATGAAGAAGATACTGAAGGCATATTACAGTTTCCTCATGGAGTGGTTTGTTAATACAAGCCAAGGTGGAGATTGTTGATATATGTCTTGTATTTATGTCACACATCAGTTACTCAAAGAAGGTTGCAACTTGACCCTTAGTATATAAGACATCTTGTCCCACATTGGTTGGAGAGATAAGATCACTGCTTATCTCCAAGTATAAGTAAGGTGTCTTGTATTGTGTTTAAGGGCAAGAGAGGAGAGTCCTTCTTGGAGTAGGCCAAGAGAGAAGAGTCATTCTCTGAGTAGGAAAGAGAGGATAGTCTTTCTTTGGATAGGCAAAGAAAGAAGAGTCCTTCTTTGAGTAGGAAAACAGTTGAGAGATACACGTGAGGGAGCGTTGTAAATCTGACTTGTGCAAAGTGGATTTGAGTTCTCTCATATTTCTTGTGTTTTCTTATTTGGTTATCGTGTTCTATACATATTTATCTAGAGCGATTTCGTAACAGTTAAGGTAAACAAAGCCAGTGGCTTTCATCTGATTTTTGGTCTACTCTGACAGATTTGGCAGGCAAATGGTGTTCAACTACGTACAGCTAGCCTAGCTTTATGCAGGTGATGTCTCAAGCCCTAGCCATGAGCCCAGAGTACGTACCTCTCTGCCTCTTAGGTTGTGGGACTACCCCTAAAACTTGGCAGCCCCTTTCTGGGGACACTCTAAAAGTGAACCAAATGACACAAAAAGGGTGGTGCAGATGCTTTTCTCATCCCAGACCACCATTTAGAAGGGAGGCACACATGTATTTTACTGCTACTTTGCAGCTCATACATGCAGAAGCACCAATCAAACAATATATCAATATATTACTATAAATTAATAGTAGAGTATATATAATAATTAATAATAATCCAGTTCATCTTTGATTTTGTGACAAAAATAATTTTTCATTTCGAACTCTCTGATGAAGTCTCATTTTAATGTTAACTTTCAGGATCAATTACAACAGTGTCCCTGAGGTTAAGGAGTAATTACACGTGCGTCCATAAGTATTTTGCAGCTAGGTTATGGTTGGACTAATAGTGATTTGTGTATGGTGGTGGTGTGGGTGGGTTGACCGGCAGTGGTTTGTGTATGGTGGTGGTGTGGGTATGGCTAGAAATGTATGGTTTGTGTATGGTGGTGTATGGTTTGTGCTTGTGTACGGTGGTGGTTTGTGTGGCTTGACGGGCCATGGTGGTGTGGATGGGTATGTATGGCTATGATAAGGGAGCACTTGTTGCTGATTTGATTCATATTGCCCATATCTTTTGTTTTTTTTTTTTTTTTGTTGCCTTGCAAGTTCTTATTAGGTATTGATATTGTAAATAGGGGTTTCTGAGAGTTGGGTATAAATAATGGGAGAAGGATCCTGATTGGGGATGGGCAGCGACGGGTGGTGGAAGGTGGCGGAAGGTGGCGAGGGCGGCGGGATGGTGGGAAAGTGGGGGCAGCTGCGAGGTGGGGGGAGAAGATTTGGAGAAGAAAGGGATGGAGTCTTAAATGGAAGAAAGAGAGAAGGGGAAGAGAGAAAAGTATCATTGTCATTTTGAAAATATGTATTGATAAAATTATAAAAAAATACACTTTTTGAACAAATACTTGACAGATGGACACAAGTGTTACATTTTTAACGTTTGTGATCACGGTCTGTTACCTTTTGAAACTTAGTGTCCTTGACTATAATTTCACCCTAACCTCAGGGACATGAGTGTAATTAATCATAACTTTAATTGAACTCTTTATTACCTTATTAATCACGCATCCTACAATAAATCTGACACTTATTAGATATTAACTTCTCACAAAGTCTTGCATTGAATTTGGACTAAATGTTTTTTTTTCCTTTGGCAACACATTTTGAACTTGAACTCTTACTAGATATTGAATTCTCATAATGCACATAAAAATCAAGAACACAAGAACTTTATTACAATTTGTACTATTTTTTTATCTTTGGTGCCACATAGACTTCGGACTCTTATTAAACATTGAATTCTCACAATTCACAAAATTCACTATTTAATACCAAATATCAAAAGTAAAGTGACTTTTTAAGATGGGTAACAAAAATAACAAATTATGAGTTACTTAGTTATAATTATTCCTCATGAATATGAATCTTTCGTAACTTTTTGTAATTTTATCTTCTTTATACTTTATCTTCCAAAAGTCAGATCCATCCAAGTATGCATTACTAAATATCACAACTTGGAAATTCATACCATTTTTACAACCTTTATAGAGCCCTATATGATTATTTCACCGTATAAGTATATATCACATTAAATTGGGTTAGTGACTTAAAGATCGTTTTAGTAGTCTACATAATATATTGCGGTAAAGGTATATTGTGCCCACGATCAAATAATTGCTATTTAGATGTGTCTACAAATTACATGCTTTTCAGAGTATTAGCTTAACATCGCTAAGAAAAAGTATTTGAATATAATTAGGTCATTGAACAAATGCATACTGAAAATCTTGTAAAACTATAATATAGCAAACAAGGTAACTTAACTCTGGCTTTTTTATAGAACATCATCTACTGGATTTTGTTCACTTTGTACACCGTAAGAAAAAGTTGGTCCCGAAATGGCTGAATCCGTATTATTTCAGATGATTGATAACTTTAGGAACAAATATAATAACCAAGAAGTGCACATAGATACGAATATCTAAAGATAAAACTATGTACGTACACAAGAATATAAAAGTGGGGTTTCTATTATATATGTCAAAAGTATATATATACCAGTCATATTCAAAGACACAGAGTCATTTTATTCGTTTAAAAATCTCCGACACCATTTATTGGAAATTTTTGGTTGAGTATTTAAGAAAATGGTGGGAGAATAAAACTTTTATTAGATTTGAATACGTAGTCATGAATTAAAACGCCATAGTATCCGTTCTCTGATATATATTTTTTTTCTAACCACTACAACAAAACTTGGCTATAGTGACGAAATTGCCTACGGCTCACACGGAGCCGTAGATAGAAGTCTCCTTAGACCGACGGTTCAGATTGAACCGTGGCCATTGCATCTTCTCGAAATTGGAACCAATTGCATCTGTGCCGGCCGTGGGAATTGGGTCGAAATCAGAAAGAGCTTGGATCTGCTCCGTCGAGAAGTCGATCAACAATCTCTCAAACCCAAACCCCACGGCTGATTACCGTGGGGATAGGAATTGAAGATCAGGCGGGAGAAATTCGCGGGCAATTTTGGCAATTGGAATTGCACAAAACCTAGCTCGAATCAGATTTTGGGGCGCAACAAGAACTTCATTGAAGATCTAACTTCTAGGTATGACTTTCTTCTTGCTTCTTTTTGTCAATCACTCACACCATGCCGATCTTCTTCTCTCTTGTGGGACGTTTGTTGCACTGCTGGGTCTGTATGGGTAGCTGGGGTCGTGGGTGAAAAAAATGTGACTGGTTAGCTGTGTCCGTGTTTTGGGAGGGGGGGGTAGGGGGCTGTGGGTAACCGGTGGTGGGTGTTTGTTGAAACCATCTGTTTGGGCGTCATGGTGAGTTGTGTCTGTGTTGTGGAGGACGTCGGTAAGGTTATGAGGGTGGGTTAGCGGTGGTGCGGGGTGGTGGGGTATTTCTGTGTTGTGGGGGTCGTGGAAAGCCTAGGTGGTGGGGTGGTGATGGGTTAGTGTGAGTGGGGGTCATGGAGGGTGCGGGGTGGTGGGGTATTTTCGTGTTGTGGGGGTCGTGGAAAGCCTAGGTGGTGGGGTGGTGATGGGTTAGTGTGAGTGGGGGTCGTGGAGGGTGCGGGGTGGTGGGGTATTTTCGTGTTGTGGGGGTCATGGAAAGCCCAGGTGGTGGGGTGGTGATGGGTTAGTAGAGTGGGGGTTGTTGGGGGGGTGGGGCTGTAACTGTTACTGTTTCAGGGAGGAGGGGGTTGCGGGGTGGTGGGGAATTTCCGTTGTTATGGGGGTCGTGGGTAACCCCGGGGTGGTGATGGGGTTCGTGGGGGGTGGGTAGCAGGGGTTTGGGGGGGTGGCTGGTGTGTGAGAGAAAGGGGTGGGGGTTGGCGGGACTGTATGAGAGAGGGGGTACGTGTTGTGGGATGATGGGTTAAGGTGTGTGTGCAGTGGAAAGTGCTGGGTATTGCGGCGATAGGGTCGTTGGAAATTCTAGAACTGAACTTGAGGAGAGAATTGTGCATTACTTAGAATCAATGCAAGAATTAGAGTACATGCAAGGAACAGTGTCCTGAATTTGTAAAGTCTTGACACTATAACAGATTCAAAACAGCTGAGGAAAACTATCATTGTAAACAAGGGAGCTTAACTCTGAAGAGTACCAAAAAAGCATGTCAATATTCTTGCTCTGAAAAATTAGGTAGCTGCGAGAGGAGGAGCAGAAAACTAGATCAATTTAAACCCTTAATTTTAGGATTTGAGAGTTTCTCTGCAGTGTTATCATGCAGCTACTTGCCTTGAACAGACGCTCACCGCTGTGTGTTGTCACACACATATTTATATTGGAATTGTACATGTTATGCTATGTATGCATGTCGCATATTCTCTTTTCTTGTAGTGCTCCCTTACTGTTTATTTGATTTGGCTGGTCTCATTAAATTGTGATTTGGTTGGTTTTTCGGGCTACCTGGTTTGACTAAATAAACCTACTTTGCATCGCTGACGGGTTTGACGAGGTCAAGTCTAAAGAGTTGTCTTGGACATTGGTATGTTCAAGTTGAGAACAAGGTTTCTTGAGTTACTTTGGCAAATGGTAGTTTTATTTTTCTTTTGTACTCTGGTGGTGTGTGTGAGGTACTTAGGTGATTTGATGGGAGTCAGAAATGTCATATAGGAGATTTGGAACGAGTTTCGAGGTCTATTTCATAGCTTGGTACTAATGGCAGCTGAATCAACACCAGTACAAAGTTCTGAGCGATAAGCTTAGCAGGCAGTGCCAATATGTCATATGGACTTGCTTTCATTTGTGATTACCTTTGACATGATGAATTGCTTGCCAAATAGCTTATTCCCTTTATAATATGTTCTTTATTCAGGTGGCATTATCATTGATCCATCCTGCTAAGTTTAGAAAATGTTCTTTATTCCTGTTGAATTATCTTTGAGCCATCCTGGTTGTTTTACTGTTAGTAAATCTAACAGTGTGTGTATGTGGAGCGGTGTGATGCTGTGTTTCTGCTGAATTCTCACACACGTGGAGAGAGTTCAATTTGCTAATATCTTATGGTCCAAGTATACAAACACACAGAGAGTTCAGTTTGCTGAAATCACACACACATGCACCCACACGCACACAGTTCATTCTGCTGAAATCTCAGACACACATTGTTCAATTTGCTGAAACCTCTCTTTCACACACATATATCGCTTAATTTTTCTGAAAATTTCATGCAAAACAATGCTGAAATCACACACATACTCTGCTATTGGCTGAATCTGCACTTACACAGCTCAATTTGCTGAAATCGCTATAAGAGGTAATGATTGAGGAACTTCATTGAATGCCTCCTTTTAGCTACTTTACTGAATATAGTAATTTCAGCATACACAGTTAAAGCTCAAAGCTGGATGACATGAACTCACTTGACATTCTTCTCTGCAGCTTTTTAGTCAACTTCCTGTAAATGTCCATCGGCACCCTGGTTCTCACGAACTTTTTTGCCTTTCCTTCCTTTTTTTTTTTTTTCTTTTCTCTCTGCATGTTCTTGTTAACTATTGGTCATTGCATATGTATTCACGAGTAGCTGCTGGATGGACGATCTTTGTCGGTACCTTCGGTTTAACTTAAGGCAAAATTTGTAATTGTTCAAGAGTTTAAAAAGACTGTATTGAACTACATTACTTGAGGATAAACTTATTAGTCAAAAGCAGAAACTAAATTCGTATTATCTGCAAATAGAAATTCTTCGGCAGAATTCCTGTTTGTATGTATTCTAATTTCTACATATGTTCGTCTAAATCTTTTCATGAGACTATCGAATCTAGATATTCTTTTGTTTTGGTCAATAGGAGAACTTTTGTATTAGCAAGAAACAATGACAAGAGTAAGTAATTCTTCTGGTAGAACATATCTTTCACTATTAGACTTAACCCACTTCCCACTTCCCAAAACTCTCGTCGAAAATTGACTAAGAGTTTTAATTTCATCCCGGCTAGTGGATCTAAACTAACGTAAAAGTAACACTGAGACAATCTCGACAGATCTACTCCGTCTTTCTTTCTTTTCTTTTTTCCCGAACGTACCATATTTAATACATAATATCAATTAGAATCAAATAATAAGAACCTCCCATTACCAGATGAGCCATAACTGCGTTCCAACGGTAGTCCGATCACACCAAAAGTTGATAGAAAATTGCACCACAAATACAGTCCGCTTATCCTTTGTTGCTCCGCCGCTGGCGCACGTACTTATTCGCTTGAAATATACATATACACACAGCATATTCATTTTACATGGGGGCCTCGAGTCTTAATAAAGAGTAGATATCTAGTGGTTCGAACCATGACCTAAAAGTATCAGCTTCTTTCCGGGGTGGGGGGGGGAGGGGGTACGTTCTCCTTGTTAATGTAAGAGCTTCCCATTACAAAAAGTATACAGCATATCACGTGATCATCGACGACGATGATGAGCACGTTGCTGCTCATCATCGTCGTCGATGATCACGTGATATGGACTTGCTTTCATTTGTGATTACCTTTGACATGATGAATTGCTTGCCAAAGAGCTTATTCCCTTTATAATATGTTCTTTATTCAGGTGGCATTATCATTGATCCATCCTGCTTAGTTTAGAAAATGCTCTTTATTCCTGTTGAATTATCTTTGAGCCATCCTGGTTGTTTTACTGTTAGTAAATCTAACAGTGTGTGTATGTGGAGCGGTGTGATGCTGTGTTTCTGCTGAATTCTCACACACGTGGAGAGAGTTCAATTTGCTAATATCTTATGGTCCAAGTATACAAACACACAGAGAGTTCAGTTTGCTGAAATCACACACACATGCACCCACACGCACACAGTTCATTCTGCTGAAATCTCAGACACACATTGTTCAATTTGCTGAAACCTCTCTTTCACACACATATATCGCTTAATTTTTCTGAAAATTTCATGCAAAACAATGCTGAAATCACACACATACTCTGCTATTGGCTGAATCTGCACTTACACAGCTCAATTTGCTGAAATCACACACTCAAACACACACATACACAGCTTAATTTGCTGAAATCGGCTGAAGCTTGGGGTAGATTGATGGTTTGAGCTATCTTTCTGTCTCTCGATATGTATGTATGATTGGTTGGTGGCTGTGTTGATCGATCTCCACATATCTTGAGTGACATTGATACCATATGAAGTTTTTGAGTATTTTAATAGGCCCTTGAAATGATCTGCTGTAGAGTCATGTGGCTATCTTCTGGCGAGAAATTTTCTATCCTATGTGGTAGTTAATTTTCTTTTTGCCTTTCTCTAAGAAATGTTAGTTTGTAAGAAGCATGCCTCGCAAAATATCAAACTTTTTTCCTTCATCGATAGAGATTGTGCATCTTTAGATTGGAGTTTGAAAAAGTTTGATGTTTTCTCAAAATTTTTATTTATTTATGATGTTTCATCTAATGGGATGCTTGTGTTTTATTTACGCTTATAATTTGCGGACGCTTTTGGTTTTCTTCTCTTCACCTTTCCTCCTTTTGCTGAGAACATTTAATTCAGGGTGCATGCTTGTTATGATGCTTGCATAAGGCTTAGGTTCTTTTGTTGCAGGGCTTGGCTTGATAGGGGAAAACACATTAGTGTGTTTGGAATTCGTTGAAAGTGGGGCTTCAAAACATTTAAGCGCAATTCAAGGTACTTTTAATTCACTTACTATTTTTTGCATGTACATGAATATCAATTAGAAAATGGATTTTTATGTTTGATGCCTCTTTCAGTTTGAAACCTGATTTTTGATATTTGATGCCAATTGATTATAGGCTTAGGTTCTTTTGTTTGACGCCACTTTCAGTTAGAAACCTGATTTTATGTGCATACTGTAATGTTCTTGCTTAGCATGTCAAATATAAGTTTACACATAAACGTTCCTTAAGTTAATAGAAATGAAAACACTCAAGTTTCTCAAATTGAATGACCATAAAAACACTTACCAAGAGAACAAGTCTGACCAAGAGACCAAGAAACCAAGAAATGCACAAGTTGATATGCTGAGTTTAGCTAGTATGGTAGGACTTATATAGTTGGCGCTCATCAACTTTACAGGCATGCCACCTTCCATCATGGACCTCTGAATTTCACTCAAAACATTTGATTTCAAAAGGACCATTTCAATTCGAATCCTGCAGAACAGTTCCAAATTAAGAAAAGAAAACCACGACTTAAATTGGCGATAATGATTCAGAGGTCCTGCATCAAACCAAAGACAACAATAAAACAAAAAACTGCAAAATGAACACTTTAACAGGGCTAATTACAAACTTCAGTTCTGCTATGTGTTTTCATCTAATCATACATTCATCTTGAGCATGAACTAAATGTTAATCGTTCATGGGTCAGTATTATAAGGTAAACTCTAGTAAGTTCACAAGGAAAACATAAAAATACTATGCAGACACCTATAGGTTGCTCCACTTCCCCCAAGTGTAATAGGAATAAGATTTCAACATAGGAGACTTCGAATTCTAAGCTGCTTACAGAAAATAAGACACTTTATACAAGACTTAAATAACAGTCTTACCCCAGATTAAGATTTAAGCGCAGTAACTGTCAAAACACCATTGGCTATAAAAGAGTTTCAATATCATAAAACTAACATGAATAAGACTTGAAACACTAGGTTTCATAATACAGACTTGCCTAAATGATTCAGATGACATGACAAAGTTGGCAAGTAGCAGCATATCATCAGGATGACGGCATCACTACAAGAAATTGTGGCTATAGCAGCGGTAAAAAACTGCTGGTATGATGAGCTAGGGCTTAAATTTGTATAGTTGGTGATTAAGAAGCTATAGTTAAGGTAAGGGTTTTAAAGGGATATACTTTTGGGGCTGTTTAAGTTGTGAACGGTACCCGAGAGCAATGATTTTGGTGTATCATAGTGGCTCCCTAATCAAATCATTTAATCTGAAATGCTGTAGTAATATGGTATCCATAAGTGGCTGCTTATGGGAGCAAAGTCTAGTTACCTTGTGTGGTAGGTGAGTTTGGTATATCTATTACCTTGTACAAGTAACTTATGTTTTCCTTTATTCACATAGATAATGATTACGCTGCAACTAATTTATTACTTACATGAAGGGACCTAATATGGACAAGGAATGGCTTAACTTGCCAAGGGCCTCACAAGCTTATCATCAAGGTGTTAATAGATTTCTTGATTTCGCATTCCGTAACGTGGGTACTTCTTCAGGAGAGATTTTGTGTCCTTGTACAAGGTGTGTCAATGGTTTATTCCAGAAACGGGAGACAGTCGAAGAACATTTAGTTATGAGAGGATTTGCAAATCACTATAGAATATGGACAGATCATGGTGAGGTTAATCACGGCGAGGTTCAAGGTGAAAGCAACACGCTTTTGAATGATGTTGAGACCAGGGATCCTGTACACGAAGTTGAAGTCGATAGAATGCCTGAACTAGTTAATGACGTTCTTAGAAATCGACTTCAAGATGATCCTTGCACCAAGGCTGCAAAATTTGATAAGTACATGAATGAAGCGAACCAAGAATTGTATCCAGGATGCAAGTCAGAAACTAAGTTGTCTTTCATTGTTTGGCTTTTTAATTTGAAGTGTACTAGTAAGTGGAGTGACAAGTCATTTGACACGTTGATAGACAAATTAAGAGTGATAATTCCTGCCGGAGAGCAACTGCCAGCCAACTATTATGAAACAAGAAAATTGATCGGAGACTTGGGGTTTAGTTATGAAAAGATTGATGTGTGCCCAAACGATTGCATGTTATATTGGAAGGAGAACAACAAGAAGAGATCTTGTTCAGTTTGTAAGGAACCAAGGTGGAAGACGGTACAAGGCAAGCCAGATGACATGAGTGTAGTTCAAACCTCTAAGTCAAAACGTCATAAAGTTGCCGTTAAACAGTTGCGGCACTTTTCATTAACTCAAGCTTTACAAAGGATGTACATGTCACCCGAAACAGCAATTGATATGGTATGGCATGATAGAAACCGACGAAAAGACGGGGTAAATCGCCATCCTGCCGACTCTTTGGCTTGGAAACACTTCGATGAAATGCACCCATCATTCGCTTCTGACCCTCGCAACATTAGGCTTGGTTTGTCAACTGACGGTATGGATCCTTTCACCCATGGCTCGAATCATAGTATATGGCCGGTGACTATGGTTGTTTACAACTTACCCCCGTCAATGTGTATGAAGCAGTGTAATATGGTTATGCCATTGTTGATACCTGGACCGACTTCCCCGGGGAATGATATTGATGTTTATTTAAGACCATTGATTGAGGAGCTTCAGGCCTTGTTTGCTGGGGTTGAAACATATGATGCTGCTACCAAGACTACATTCACAATGCGTGCAGCAGTGTTATGGACCATTAGTGACTTTCCAGCATTGGCCATGATTTTTGGATGGAGCACCAAAGGTAAGTTAGCGTGTCCAGCTTGTCTGGGAAGTACGTGCTCGGAACGAATACGTGGTAAGCAATGTTACAATGCACATCGTTCTTTTCTAGAGTTGGATCATAAATTTAGACGCGATAAACGAAGTTTCAATGGAGAATGTGAGTTCAGGGAAGCTCCTGTCGTACCTTCTGGTTTTGATGTAGCTGAAATGATAAAAGACATTGATGTCACTTTTGGGAAGAAAACTAAACACACCGTCCCCAAAGCTGCCACGCATAATTGGAGGAAAAAAAGTATTTTCTTTGAATTGTCATATTGGAAGACCCTTCTCCATCGCCATAATTTAGACGTAATGCATATTGAGAAAAACATTTGTGATAGCCTCATGGGAACATTATTAGGTCTGAAGGGGAAGACAAAGGATAATCTTAAATCTCGACTTGACTTGCAAGATAGGAATATTAGGGCAGAATTACATCCTAGACCAATTGGCACGTCGGGGGATCGATACGAATTGCCTGCTGCATGCTTTACCATGTCAAAGGATGAGAAAACCAAAGTTCTTGAAGTGTTGAAGAATGTAAAGGTTCCGGATGGTTATTCGGCAAATATATCTAGATGCGTCAATGTCAAAGAGCGTAAGATCTCGGGGTTGAAAAGCCATGATTGTCACATATTGATGCAACAACTACTTCCACTAGCAATTAGAGGGTCACTTACGCCGCATGTATGCTCTGCTATTATTGATCTGTGCCATTACTTTAGAGATCTGTGCTCGACAAATTACCGAGTAGAAGACTTTGAGCGGTTGAACAAGAAGATTGCAGAAATTATGTGTCGTCTTGAGATGATATTTCCTCCTTCTTTTTTTGATATAATGGTGCATTTACCGATTCACTTAGCTGAAGAAGCTAGGCTTGCTGGTCCAGTGAAATATCGTCAGATGTTCCCTTTTGAAAGGTGAGGATTTTAGGTTATATATGATTATTTTACTAGTGTTTCTTTTATACAGTTGCAGATATTTGTGGGGTAATATGTTTTGCTGCGATATATATAGGTATATGTACAAGATTAAAGGGTACATTAGATGTAGAAGTCGTCCTGAAGGGTCAATCGCAGAAGGTTATATTGCAGAACAGTGCCTTATATTTTGCTCAAGATACTTAAGAGATGTTGATGATTCTTGGAACCGAGTCGGAAGAAACAACGATGGATACATTGTACAAAGGGCAGGCTTATCTGTATTTGAACAAAGAGGTCGCTTTCTAGGGACTCCTTTGCATATTCCAATTGATTGTAAGGATAAAGAGATGGCTCATCAGTATGTGTTATCCAACTGTGATGAGGTTGAGAAGTACATCAAGTAAGAATGGGGTCATACGTGTTGTTTAATTATGTCTCATAACGATCTACAATCTATATCATTGCCCTTTGTTGATGGGTGCATGTTGCAGGATTTGGAGAGACACCAGTGAACTAAGGATGAGAAAGCGTAAAAGAATGATGCAGTGGGATGTTGATACAGCACAAAAGAAAGAGTTTCCGTTGTGGTTTAGTGATTACGTGAGGATTTAGCATATCTAATTCATATCACACACAGATATATATACCCATATGCAAACATATATGTATCATAATGTGATTAGACTATCTTAATATCTTTGTAATCGCAGATTAAATCCACAGCAGATGGTGCCTCCAAAGAACTTAAAGCCCTGGCACGGGGTCCAAATGATATATGCAAGACAGGGAAGGGCTACTTAGTTAATGGGTACCGATTTCATACGGAAAGCCTTGAGATGCAACGTAAAACTCAAAACAGCGGCATTTTTGTGACTGCAATGACCCGTGGATATTCCTCGTCCAAAGACACGAATCCAGTGGATCAACTTTTGGAATACTTTGGTATTCTTGAAAGCATATTAGAGTTAGATTACTATGGGGTTGGCAAGGTGGTGTTGTTTAAGTGCAAATGGTACGATGTTAAATCACGCGATAGAGGGATTAAGATTGATCGCTACGGGTACACGCTTGTGAACAGGACAAGGTTTGGCTTTCAGACAGATCCATTTGTATTTCCCTCTCAGGTAGAACAAGTGTTTTACGTTGATGATGAAAGGGATAATGGTTGGCGTGTTGTAGTACGAACAAAGCCCCGAGACTTGTGTGAGAATGCTGAAGCAGAGCCTGAAATTGATAATGATTTGCCCCTTATGAACTCAAGTCCATTGCCACAACCTGTAGAGGTAGATATAGACAACATTACTTGGCTAAGGAATGACGTAGAAGGAGAGTTAGTTGTTCCAAGGGATGTGCCAAACAGACAGAGGAGAGGGCAGTCCGGTCACCCAAGTAGCAGGAGAATAATTGGTGCTTTTCTTAATGACAAGGAAGAAGAAAATATCAATTCTGAGGAAGATGTTGAAGAGGATGGCAATTTTGATGATGAAGATGAAGATGAAGATCTAGATGAGGATTTTGATGATGAAGATGAAGATGTTGATGACGATGAAGATCAAGAAGAAGATGAAGATGAAGATGAAGATGAAGATGAATAGGAGGATTATATCTGTACATATAAGTTATCGAGTGTTTCATAAATGCATGTGTTATTTATTAAGACTCGTGATCTTTATGTTTTTGAATGCTGTGTTGAATCAATGTCATGATTGTTGAAAAAAGGCGTTCGGTTTTGTAACAATTAAGCATACTGCCAAAGGGTTTCTTTTCTTTTATGCTCATGTAAATTTTGCCAAATGAGTTAATTTTATTTGATGTCTCATGTTAATATATGAGACGCGCATGCATTGTATATGCGTAATGCGACCTTTTCAGTTGGTGCTTGAGTTAATGCTTGCCCTACATGCAGAGACTCTTTTCACATGGCTGGACGGCGACGACGACAGTTAAATGCCGAGGCTGATACACCACGGGCTGAAGACCAAGATTCACTCACTGATGGTTCATCGACGCAGGCCTATGATTCACAAGTCGAGGGTTCAGCGACACAGGAAGATGGTTCAACCACAGGTTTTAATGATTACTTCTTATATATGTAATGATTCATGAATGCTCTAGATTTTATTACTCCTGATTCACCATTAATATTTCAGGAACTCTGGCATATACTTTAGGGCTTTTTTCAATCAACACGAGTTGTTAAGTCCATTACAGATATATTCTTGTCAATTTTAGTTTATTGACGTTGTTAAACTGTAGACAAGTAGGTCGCATCACACACACATAACAGCACACACAGCAGTACACACACGCATCACACACACATAACGGTACACAGCAGTACACCCGCATCACACACACATAACAGCACACACACGAATCACACACGCATAGTTACAAACACACACAGCAGTACACACACGCATCACATATGGCTGCCGAGCAGCCTACGCACACACGCATCACACACAACAGTACACACACTTTCACATATGGCTGTCGAGCAGCCTACACACACACGTATCACACACAGCAGTACACACGCGCATCACACACACATAACGACACACACAGCAGTACACACACGCATCACATATGGCTGCCGAGCAGCCTACACACACACGCATCACACACAGCAGTACACACACTTTCACATATGGCTGCCGAGCAGCCTACGCACACACGTATCACACACAGCAGTACACACACGCATCACACACACATAACGGCACACACAACAGTACACACACGCATCACATATGGATGCCGAGTAGCCTACGCACACACGCATCACACACAGCAGTACACACACGCATCACACACAGCAGTACACACACGCATCACACACACATAACAGCATACACAGCAGTACACACACGTAGAAGAAATGGCTGCCGAGCAGCCTACGCACACGCATCACACATTCGCGCACAGCAATACACTCAGCACCACGCGTGCCCGCGCACACACTGGATAAACACACACTACCCATCTATAATCTGCCACTTTCAACATACTCCTCTAAATAGTCCATGCACCACTCAATCACAGACACCTCCACTAATCAATAAATTCAATTTTATATAAAGAATGAGAGACTGAACGGCATGGACATGAGATCATATCCGGTGTCTGTGCGCTCTCTCAAACCAGCGAAGGCACATTGACACTTAAGGTCACTTTACACTTCACTCCCGCATGGTCCTTATTCACTTCTTTAACATTTTGCACAGCTGAGCTTTCGGTGCTTAAGTGTGCTGATATAATCTGGTTACTTGTGTCTTTATATTCACTTATACTTCAATTTCCAGATTTGTAAGTGCATCTGAAAGGGTTATTGGGTTTTTGGGTTTGGTTCTTGAAGTTGAGTTATGGCTGAATTCAATGTACTCTTGCAACTTGTGCTTCTGGATTCATTATCTGGTTGTTTATATGATATGCAGTGCTTAGAATTAAGGGTCTTTTAGTTAGGAGTAGCTGGGGCATATATAACTATAAAGAGACCAATTTGTGGTAGAAAAATGAGCCTAATGGCGTGGGTTTTACCGCTGGGTTGATGTTAAATTGCTTGCATCAAGCGAGAGATATTAATTACATATCATTTCAGTTCGATACCAAGTTTCCTGCTCATTCGAGGTTCAGTTGGACCACAATGGATGAAATCTCAAATGTTTTATTTTTAGGGTAAGTGCAGATTACTTTCTAACCATTTGTTGCATGAAATCTCAAATAAATTAGCCATTCAGTGGAAGCTTGCTTTGTGTTTAAGTAAATTACATTGTTTCAGCGCGAAAGAAGGCTAGAGGACCCACTATGTGCGCAAATGTGTGGGCAAGAGAAACTCAAAAGTATGTGGGGTACAACAATGTAGGCCAGATGTATATTGGTGCTGTGAAAGAGATGACTGCATGGCTTGGAACCTTAGCGCGAAAGCACAATATCTTTCCGATCCACAAACATTTCTTCTCTGATTTCACTAAAGATGATCTGAAGGTTGCTTGGGCTGAAATAATGGTATATTTAATCTTTGAAACACATAACTCTTCCCTATATGCTGCTTTTGTAATTGATTGTCCATCCAGTTTACCCTTTAAATGGTAATCACATGCACTAACTAATGCATCAACTATGTTGAATAATCATGATGTAAAATCCATATTGGTTTTGCTCCATTTGACTCTTACATTATGCTTGCAGAAACGATACACAACAGACAACCCAATGGCAAAAAAACATATATTTGAGAGGCTTGACAACATGTGGAGAGGTTGGAAGTATGATTTAAAGCAGAAGTATTTTGTAGAGAATGATCGAGCCAAATCCCTGAGCAATATGAAAGACTTAAGGGTGGACAAAATCCAGTGGGAGACATTAGTTAACTATTGGTTAACTAGTGAAGCAAAGGTAAATGACTAGTTGTCATAATACACTTCAGTGATTTTGATGCCTCATCTACTAACGAAAATACAAAAAACAGAAAGAGTCAGTCCAAAACTCAAAAAACCGGAAGGGAAACTTGATTGTGCATACACTTGGCTCAAAGTCTTTCCCTAGGAAGCACCACGAACTGGTGAGAACATTTAAATTGCATAAAATATATGCCATGTATATTATGTGAATGACATGTGCTTCTTTCTATTGTTTTATACTTGACAGTACTTGGATGATGGAAAAAATCGTTCTCGAACTGAGATGTACGTAGTGTCGCGCACTTGCAAGGATGGGACTGTGCTAGAATCTGCAAAAGAGAAGTTGGTAAGTCCTAGTTATGTAAATGAAAGTGTGCAAGTTTCCTTGACTGCATTCACTTCTCAAGTCTGCTTGCAATCTGAACTTCTTCATCTATGTGGCTTTCAACCATAGTTTTTGCTACACTACTTTGCGAAATCACTACATGAATGCATGAAGATTTGAACTCATTAAACGTGAGTTGATGTTATGAAGTGGCTTGAGCTAAAGCCTTGTAACATAGACACATACAAACCAGAAATTACACAAACCTATTCTATGTTTGGCACCGTCTCTACTTGTAATATTTAAGGTTTAAGTAAACGTTGACATGGTCTGACCATACAATCTACTTATTGTGCTGAATTGGTTGGTGTCTTAAGCCAATTGATTAGCTAGAGGATTATGCCGAGGAGTCGCTTCTTTTTAGGAAAAGATTTATGGTGTTTGAAACCAATAAAACAACCCTAGAGGGGGGTGAATAGGGTTTTTGAAATATAATGGGGAATTTAAACTAAGCACAATCATAAATCTCAAACAAACCAAGTAATACTTCAATGAAGATGCTAACTAAACAATCTCAAACAATTAAAGAGCAATAAGTAAAGAGATTGAGTTAGAGATACTTGACAAGGAGATTTAAATGGTTCGGCTTGATATACCCTCAAGCCTACATCCACCTCTTCAAGGAAGTCCCTTGCAAGAGCACTAGAATCCACTAGCAACAATCTTCTTCCGGGTCAAGATCAAAACCCTTACAACACTTGGTGATATCCCCACACCAAGCACAAGCCTTGAATCCACAAAGCTCACCCAAGACTTGACAAACCCAAGCCTTGATCACAATCCTTTTACAAAGATCAAATGTGTACAAAGAAATCCTCTTGAAAGGAAATGAGTACAAATGAAGCTCTAGTGCAATAGAGAGATGAGAGAATTGATGACTTGAAGGATGCTCACTCTCAATCAAAGAATTGCTCACAAAGATGCTCTCTTTAATGATGTAAAATCATGAAGATGAAGAGAGAAAAGTTTAATCTATGAGCCTTGATGCTTCTCTAATGAATGTAGGCTTAGAATGTGATTTCCATGATGTATAATGAAGCCCAAAATCATTTATATAGAGAAGAGATCAAATATAGCCGTTAGGCATAATATGGCCAAAACTGCCATTGCAGTCGACTGTAACCAATGCAGTCGACTGTAATCCCTCAAAAATAGCCGTTGGAGTTTTGTCCTCGGAAATAGCCGTTGGAACTGAAGTTTGACCAATGCAGTCGACTGCATTGACCAATGCAGTCGACTCTATTCAATTACAGTCGACTGTAATACCCTACTGCCGATCGGCTGCCTCACGGAACCCCCTTTCCTATTTTGGGCATAACTTTCACTAGAAAAATCGGATTAAGGTGCCGTTTTTTGCGTTGGAAAGCTAATGAAAAGTTTTATCAAGATATGAAAAGATTAGCACCAAAAACAGTTTTGAGAAAATCTGAGTGAGCTCCAAAGTGCACTCATTTTCAAGAACCACACTCGAGTGAAAGGTTATGAACTCACATGCAATGCACAAGGTGTCCTAAGGTCTTTTTAGGTCATAGTCATCTATCCAAGCATCAAACCAAGACTAGTTACATAATAGGAAAGATCAATTATAATCGATAGTAACTTAGCCGATGCATTCTTTCTTGCTCTTTGACATTGGACTTGATGAAGCTTCCATAGCATGTCACCATAGCTTTAAGCTTCTTTGGCTTTAATCCATCTATCCAACTTCTCAAATGTGTCTTCATGAGTGTGCATGTATATACCTACTAAGAATACACTCAAAGCACACATTAGAACATAATCAATGTGTAGTTATCATCAAAACAAGATGTAGGCCTAGGTTATCCAACCATATGGCTAACAGTGTTGTATGTTTATTGGAACAAAGCTGGCAACGTGACATCTGTATATCGTTGGCACAATTAGGCCTTTAGTTACTTGCCAAAACGTGAATTTTCTCTTGTAGGATGAGATCAAGAAGAAACAAGATGCCGCTGCAATATCCGAGGATGAAAGCAATATACTTGCTACCGGCCGCGATGATATACTTTCACAAACTTGTGGAAAAGACAGCCATGGCAGAGTTCGTTGCATGAGTTTGGGAGCCAACATTACAAACATCTTTGGCACAAACAAAAGGATTAGTGCCGAGCCTGCTCCAAGCATTATGGAAGAGATGAAGATGCTGAGAGAGAGAGTCGCTGAGGTTGATGCTATGAAGTCTCAAGTAGAAGAATTTCACAACATGAAGTCGCAGTTAGAAGAATTTAATACCATGAAGTCTCAACTTGCAGAATTCAGTAGAATGAAGTCTAATATGGAACAATTCAAGTCTAAGATGGATGAGTTTGAGGCCAACTTCATGCAAACCCAGAGCCAAAATTTGAGGCCTATCAATTGTCAGGCAAGATTCATCATTCATTGTTTTGAAGTTTTTCTTTGTTTGATCATCTTCTAACTTTAAGACCAATGCTCTACTAGGTTTAAATAGCAGATCCTGCCATATAGCTAACTTTAACATAATGTGTATGCTCTTACTAGCTTTGCCCTTGGTAACTATATTTTTGTCTTTCAAGGCCGGCTCTCATTATTTTATGACTTCCTAGAGATATATCCAACACTTAGGAGAGATTTACATCATGTTTCTTTGTAATCTTCTCCTCTACGTTGAAACCAATGCTATCCATGAGGAAAACTAGATATGACAACCAAGTTTCAGAAATAACTTGCATACTTGGTACTTTGCCAGCTCTGGAGAAAAAAGAGATAAAAGTGGTTGTGCCTTATAGCATTATGATAACGCACATGACGTGCCTGTGAATTAGGGATACTTACAATATAACTACTTGGTTGTGCCTGCGAATTAGGGATACTTACAATATAACTGCGAATTAGGGATACTCTCTCCCTCTCTCTCCCTCCTTCCCACTTTTGTATCTATGCAATGGCTAACAAGCCAAAACACAACAACAAACACAACCTGGTCCTAAGGGACTTTGCGAGGTGTGATGGTTGCGCAAGATGTGTTTGGGTTATGGCTTTAAAAAAAGAAGGGACTTTGCGGTGAGGACTATATGGGTGCAATTTAAGCAGGTCACAGCCGTGGTGGCTGTGACTGTGCTCACGAATGGTTATGGGTATATACGTGAGTGCATGGATTTTATGAATGTGAGAAGGCGAATGGGGAGGACTGCCGCAAGGCAGCATGTTGGGTGTATTACATGGTTTCTGTTGTGTCTTCAGTGCTCATGTGTGTGTATAAATTGTGGGTGCGGGTTTGTGTGCAGTGTGTATGCTTGGTGGGTTTTCGTGAAAGAAGAAGAGAGGCTGCCGTGAACGTGTGTGACTGTGTGCGAGAGGCTACATTAGAGAGAGAGAGAGAGAGAGTAAGGGTGCAGTTAATTGGTCGCTGTGTGTGCTTAAATGGGTGTAGTGTGGAGTTGTCTAGAGAGAATGGAGCAACTGGGCATGAGAGTGCATGAGTTTGTGAGTTGTTGTTGTTGTGTGTGTGTGATTTAGTGTTAAATAGAGACGTAGCAGAGTGTGTAAAGAGGGGTTGGAGTAGAATTCAAATGGTGAAGTGAGTGTGAGTAAACAGAATGTGCAGGTGTATTTGTGTGTGTCTGCAGCAGTGTGCTGCTTGTGTGTGTATTTGCAAAGAAGAGTGAGGCAGCTGTGTAAACCCGTGTATGAGTGAGTGAGCTGGGTGTTTTTACGTGGGTATTGCATGCTATATAACTGTGAGTGTTTGCAGCTGTGTATGGCAAGTGTGCGTGTGTTTGTAAGAGTGAAATAGGTGGGTGAGAATTGCACTGTGGTGTGTGGGATTCCTGTGTGATACTAAAGGATGGAGTGTTAGGTGGTCGTGTGCTCAACGCTATGTGTGTGTGTGTGTGTGTGTTAAAGAAATAAAAGAAGAGGGAGGACTCAACAGTTAGGCATGGGAGTGCAGGTGACTGTGTGTTAGTGGTGTTAAGCAAAGAAGAAATAAGGCAATGGGCATGAAATGGGTCTAATTGTGTGCTGTTTGATGAGTTTTTAATGCATATACCTTGTATTTTGGAAGATGATTTGGGTATAGCATGAACCAGGTGAGTGGATTGTTTTGACTTGGTATTGCTCAACAGTTAGAGCCAAGCTAGTGGGATGACATGATAAGTTTAAGAGAGTCCAAATCAGTTTTTTCTATTTGCAAAGATCATCCCCTTGTTCTTATATATGTTTGCTCTTTGCAAATATTAGCAGAATGTGCATGCTCCTACTAGCTTTTGTTGATTGAATGTTGACGATGCACATGCCTTGCCTGCTAATTAGGGATGATTATTATAGTATATATCTCCTTAACTTAAAATATAAGTCCAATTATTTGGTACAACCTTTCAGTCATTGATGATGCTTTGTTTCATTTCGTAGGATGGTTATGATGGCCAGGAGCAAGATGCACGCCCTGCGAACGAGGACTACTTCCCATGAGTTGCAACTAATGTGGGTGGATGTATATAGTACCAGCTTGGACAGGATTATGACATGGAGATAATTTTTGAAATCAAGTGCTAGGACATGAATATGATATGGAGATAGCTTTTGAATTTAATTAAGTGCTAAGACAGGAATATGATATGGAGATAGCTTTTGAATTTAATTAAGTGTTAGGACAGGAATATGATATGGAGATAGCTTTTGAAATTAAGTTTTATGACAGGGATATGATATGGAGATAGCTTTTGAAATTAAGTATGGAGATTGACGCTTTTGTATGGAATTTGGTGCACAAATTATTGTTATAACATTGCACTATTTATGCAATTGAAAACATCTTTATAATCTTTCAGTTGCAGAACATGTTTATGATATTTCAATTGTATTTGCAGGTTATTGTGATAAAAAAAGATCCAGCATTCGATTAAAAATAAAAATTAAAAAAAAAATTTAAAAAAAAAAATAAATAGCACATGTACCTACGGTATAAACCGTAGGGAAAGGTTTGTGTCCTATTTTCTGGGCATTAATCCCTACGGTTTAAACCGTAGGGAAAGGCTTAAAAAAAGGCTATGATTTAACTTTAGCCTACGGAATGTACCGTAGGTATAGCTTAAGGTACCGATTTTCTGGGCATTAATCCCTACGGTTTAAACCGTAGGGAAAGGCTTTAAAAAAAGGCTATGGTTTAACTTTAGCCTACGGAATGTACCGTAGGTATAGCTTAAGGTACTTATAGGGTAAGCATATCCCTACGGTATTGGCCGTAGGCATAGCATTCAAAAATAAAACTTAAGTCTACGGTTATACCGTAGGCTAATCCTTCAAAACCGTCGCTATAAGTGGGTTAATACGAATTCAGTATAGGTATTATGCCTACGGTTATACCGTAGGCATAACCTTAAATCCCGTAGGCATAGATCTAGGGCATCGCCACTTCTCCCTACGGTAGAGTACCGTAGGGATAGGCTATGCCTACGGGAAATGGCACCTATACCTACGGTACTGTACCGTAGGCATAAGCTGGTTTTCTTGTAGTGAACCTAATTGAAAATAAGCATCTAATCTTTAAAAATATTTTTGTCAGATTTCTTAACAGAATGATACAAGGGGTGTATTGCTAAATTCATACATACCCTCTTTTCCCACACCCATTTGTTTCTAAGGATTTAAAAGTGTTATAAAAGCATCTTTTTAGTGAGCAACTGTAATTCCTTAGAAACAAAATGGGTGTGAATTTAACCCCAAAAAAAAGTGTAAAAATATTCCCCCCACCCCTTCATGATATAGCATTCCATAATAACATTGATAAACAAGCATCGTATACTATATTGCGAATTGGTATTCAGAAACCAGTATACAAACCAAAGTAAACCTAAAATACAACAAAAGTGTCTTAGTGATCAACCAAACGTATCTTGTCATTCTTCATCAACAAGAAATTCAGATTCTTTTATGGTGATCATGTATTAATTGCCCCAACAAAACTCGGCTATGCTCGTTCGGATAAAAGCAGGGAGATGCTATCAAGCCTTGGGATTAAGGGGACTTGGGTTTCAAGTTGACGCACAGATGGTAGAGTATGCTGTTCACAAGAAGGCAGGCTTTATCTAAGACATCCAAAAACTGATGGAGCAGTACTCAACAAACAATATGCAGGAAAATTTTGGAGCAACATGGAGTACATCTCCTTGGTGGACAACAAGGGAGTGCGCAAGTTACCCGAATTTCTGTTACATCACATGCATGTCTGAATCGTCTGCGCATGCTCCTTAACACATACTAAAAGACAATGGATCTAATTAGGCTCATCAACTTGTCTTGTTATTTGGTAGCCGAAAGGACGCAGTGGCCTTGTCTGCCACTGATTAACAAAGTATGATTTGACCTATCAAAAAGGAAAAATATCTGGTGACTGACGCACAAGGCGCATAGCGACCACCAGGCGTCGAAAAGATTAAGAAAAGTCAATTTAACCATTTTTCCCCGACCACATACATGAACTGTAAGAGTTGTGTAGACAAAAAACATCATTATGAGTATTCTCAATGCTTAGAACTACTCAATGTTTGATGAAAAAGGCCAAACCTGATTCAAAACTTGGATTCTGCCAAGACAAAACAACTGACCAAACTCCCAGCACTATAGAAGAAACTAAAGGCTCAATAACGACCCGGGTTATTGACTACCCCCGTGCTTAACCGGGCAGGTTGCTTCACGTGATAGCCCCCTTTCATGCCTATACTGGTTCTCCAAAACTGGTATCCGCCTCTCTCAAGACAAAGCCTTTATACCAGGCTCTCGAATTTGAATAGATGTTCTTGACAAACTTGCTTCAAGTTCATCTAACTCATCCATATCCAGCTCGTCATCATCATCATCTACTTCATCATTTTGAGAATCAGCAGCTGCACTTGTAGATGTGCTTGGTCCTGCTGCAGATGAATTCTCCTCGACCTGAAATTTAACAGTCTCAGTGAAACTACAGGGCCATACTTCCAGAAACATGTCCACGTGTGTTTCTACACAAATTAAACATCCAACAAAGTGTTTGCCATGCCAAGAATCGAGTATTATTGGGCAATGAGCATTGCACCTAAAAGTAAAAAAGGAAAATTAAGTTTACTTCAACTAGCTTTAGTAGCTATACATGGCTAGTGAGTACATGAACTAGTACATGTTCGGAACATCAAAAAGTGAGCTACAAACACAAACTCTCTACCAAATCTACAAAATGGACAGGTTCTTTCCGATGCATGCATAAGCACACTGCTGTGTGCATGCATGCAAGACGCACCAGCAACACGCTGATGAGACAAGTTCTACCGTAAAAAAATGCAAGTGACTCAGTTGGATAAGACATTCAGATAATGAATTTCAAATTAATCAAGTGCGTCATATCCACTACATTAATCTCTTTCTGATTTAATTGGTAATAATGGCTTTGTAAACTTTTTTTCCTTTTTGACAAGTAAGGATCACCCCAATTAACAGAAAGAAAGTACTTAAAAGACGGGAAACCCGTAATTAACGCAAAGTTAATATGACCTAATGATAATTGCAAAATAGCCTAACTGAGCATTGAACTTTTTCAATCAAGTCTCTGAATAAAAAAATGGGAAACTACTATTGTCAAAGCAGTATGTGCTTTCGGCAAAGCATTTTTTGCTGTCTATAGCTGAATGCTAGCTAATTATACAAGAACAACAATTGTGCAAACGGTTATTTCTTCTTTGGCAACTGCATTTCCTATAGGAAACCGAAAATGTACAATTTGGCCCGCATTAGATGAAGTGCTTAAGATCTACTCCGAATGGAATGGCCTCGTTCTTGCGATCAAATCTGCAAATGCTACTAAAGAAGAGAAGGTTCGGCTTCTTCTATTGTTTGAGGCTTTAATAGCTTGCAACTTCCTCAAGTGTTAAAAAAACCATACGAGCCATAGCTTCTGATTATCCTAAGAATATGATAATGCAGTAGCTAATGTGAACAACTTAGACCCTGGGTAGGTTGTATTGACGAGATCTAATGTTTAGGTCTTCATTTTATCTTTTGATAAGCTACATTAGGTGCTAAACACCAAAGTCACTAACAGAAATTAGAAGTCTTTTCCTCATGTCTCTACCATCATCCATCTCAATAAACCTGATCACTCCTTGAATACTATGGGGGTCCTTTTTTGCTTTGCACCACCAAATCTCCTACCACAAGAAAGGCTTCAGGGGAAGGGGTTGCTTGAGCTCACAAAAAACATTAAACTGAAATACCAGGACCTACCTTGTCAGTTTCTTCTTCTGTGTGGTAATTTTCAGATGCATCAGCATCAATATCATCCACGAACAAGCTAGCATCTGAGAGAAATAACTCGCGACCACTAGATGGAAAAAGAATCATATCAATGACATGTCCAATTGAACACATCTAACTGAATGCAACATTAAGGAGAGGCCTACCTCATGCGGTCATTCTTAGCCCTTTCTGCTCGCTCGGCTGCCAAGCCAGCTTCTCTTTCTTCCGTCTTTTTATTTTTCCATTGAAAGAAGAGCTCGGTAGTGATTGGAGTTGAAGTTGTTACTTTTGCACGCTTAAACCATTATCAGACACATAATAATTGCTGAATAAGTGGATAGAAAAGGCATGGGGCCAAAAAGATAATATACTTCGTGCGAGTGAGCTCTTCATCAGGGAGATGGTCAGAATGGCAGAAGGGGAAGACCAAATAACAAGGATGAACTGGCAGCAGGTGAAATATATGCTTATTGCCTGCAATATGATTACCAGTTAAATAACAAAAACAACATAATCACCTGATTCTCAATCTCGTCCTCAATAGGAATCTTATCCGCCTCTTCCTCTAAAAGTGCCTTCATTTGGGACTTCAACACATATCCTGGAGGAAGAGCGTGTCTATAGATACAATCTTTGCTACCATTGGGGCAAGCCCAGAACCAACCATATTGCTTCTTCTCAACTGCTTCCAGAAAGTACTTGCAAACCTGTTCGTATATTTTATGAAAAATGAGAATAAAATGTTCAACAAAAAACCACCACTGTAGCAAAGGAATTCGCTGATAAATATAAACATCACGTGTAGTACAATTAGATTTGGCATTCCTAGCTAACTCACTGCAGAAAGATATATGATTTTTGCCTCATTCTACTGTGTTCATCGGACTAGAATAGTGGCAAAACTACATAAGTTGACGCTTGTAAACAAAACATTCCAGGACCATTGGTATGTTTCTTCAGGTTTCTAGGCTCAACTTGTTGCAGACAACACTGACATGGCCATCACAGTCGAGTATGCGACCGACAGACTTTTAAATGCATAAAGGAGCACAACCATGTACTATGGGTGACAAGTTGTCATGAAAAGAGAAAAAAAAAAAAAAAAAAGACAAAGGTAGAGAACCAAACATTCTGCAAAGCCTCCTTAGACAAGAGTCACCTATGAAGCACGGATGCAGGTGCTGGTGCGGATGCGGCATTTTTGAAAATTTTAGGATACGGGTGCGGCGGGGATACGGCAAATTTTATAAATATTTTTTTTAATTATATACACTTAGTATTAAATTTTTAAACAGTTTGAATCTCAATAATCATAATATGTGTGTTTGATATATGTAAAAAGATATTAATATTCCAAACAAAGTAGTGAGGTTTAAGCTTAATGGGCTCTTTCATAAGTTTTAAAGCTTTCAGTGAGAATTTGTTAAGTTTAGTGGGCTGTTTTATAAATATTAAAATTATAAATTTGAAAAGAATAAATTTTTTATGTGAAATCACTTTTATTTCTTTCAAGTACTGGATAGTTTATTGTAATAACTACTTTAACATAAATTTACAAACACTTTGTCAAGGGTCAAGAGTCAAGTGTCAAAAAGTCAAAAGTCAAAAGTCAGCCTTCCACTATTAATTAAAAGCAGCCACTCTTTTGCCGGTCAGCCTGCCTAGATAACATCGACCGGCTTCGCCGCACGCCGTCGCCGCACGCCCACGCCGTCGCCGGTAAGTCCTCCTCCTCCTTCTTCTTCTTCTTCTTCTTCTTCTTCTTCTTCTGCTGCTTCTACTTCTTTCTACTTCTACTAGTTCTTCTCTTCAGTCTCCTCTCTCGTCAGAGTCCTTGTCGGTGTCGATGGAGTGGCCGGTGGTCGCCGGTGTCGCTGGTAGTGGCCGGTGGTCACAGATCTGAGCCGATACGCACCCGATCCGCACCCGGGATTTAAGAAATTTAAAAAATAAAAAAAAAGTGGTGGACACGCACCTGACACGCACCGGTGCCGCACCCGACGCGTACCCGGTGCCGGTGCTTCACCCTAGGTGCCGCACCGGTGCTTCATAGAGAGTCACAAGTCAAATGTACAAGTTCAGCAGAGAAGCTTTAATCCTCGCTATAGACAGTTTCACAGTCTCAAAAGCCCTTCTATCCGTTACCACCAAATGAAGAAAATTTTCACAATGGGATGGTCTACAGCATGCCATCTCCCTCTTCCTCGTATTATACAAGGACCAACTTAGTGACAACTCCTGAATCAAAACCCAAGAACTACTCTCAGAGGCTACAGGACAATGACGATGCAGGTGATAGACAACTAACATAGAACTTTTCCTTCTTAGATTACCTACTCTACAAATAGCCGAGGCAGTCGCTTCCGGAGGGCCCCGGCCCCACCAAACCCACACCCAAAGAACACCACATTTATTTGCATGGGATAAGTTCTCTATCTCCTTTGATACAACAGAAAGAATAGTGAAACATCATAACATTCAATCTTCCGAACAAACCCCCTTAACCACCCATGTTACAGTCTCTTCCAAAAAGAGACTCCACCTTCCATCTCCCTCCTCCTGAATATTAGTAGCAATTCACTGCCTCCTCTATAGTCATTACTAAATCTGCCAAAACCCCTTTTATCCTTACCATTACCGGAAGTCGACGTATCCAGTTGAGACCTCTTCCATCCATCCCACACCTTAAACCAAACATGCCTAGTGACGTGTTCCAACCACTACGAAGTCCTTTTCCAAGATTATACCCTATTGCAACACTTCCTAGGAACACCAATCCTCACAACTCTATTTTTCCTCTGAATGGGACAACCTGTTAAGCAACGCTTAACTATATCCCATCAAACTTACAAACTGGTCCCTCCTTCAATCGAAGAGCAGATCAAATCCCAAGCAGCAAGATGATATTTAAATTCAGATGATATTTAAATTCAGCGGTTCCTTTCAAGTTCACAAGCTGTTTCACAGTCAAAGCAGAAAACCTAAACAGGAGAACAAACTAATTGCCATACTCCAAACGTATTCTTTTGTACCCAAGTAGGTCTACCACCTTCAAATAGACGTTGATGTTTCCAACCCGCCAACTTCATCTTAAACAAATCCATAACAGTTACAAAATAAAGAAGAACCCTTCAAAGTGCTTGGAAGGCATACAACCTTACAAAAAGGGGATGGTAAAGCTCCACCAATTTTTCCCATTACCATAAAGTCAATATTAGCAGCATTGTCCCACTTTCTCCAGTAAGTAGTTTAGGTAGCATAATTTTCAAAACTAACCATCCCATTGCACCAAGTCTACACAAGAAAATTATGCTTTCACCCGCAAAAAGAAAAAGAAAACAAACACGTCTAGCACTTTATGATCACCAGCCCGGTACCATGCAACCATTCAATTGCTCAACTAATTACCTGCCTCAGATGCTAACAAGCAAGAGAAAGATAGGCAGGATAAACAAACCCTTCCCTTAGAACTCTAAAAACCAGGGAAGAAGCCGGCTGACAAGTCATTGACCGACACTAAAATTTAAATGATGAAACAAAGCCTAAGCCAGTTTCTCCATCTCACCACCACAAAGCCTTTATCTCCATCATTACACGCAAAACTTGTAGTTCACATGATCATAAGCTTTTTCATTTCTAACTTGCACAACCATCTCATTCTTTGCTCCTTGTTATATAATCAGTACACTTGTTTGTAATAGATGATCATCAAAGTTTTATCTTCCCTAGTAAAGCGCAGTAGGATCGGCAGTAACTCGTCGGACAAGCCCCAAAAACAATTATTGACCACAACTTCTAAGCATTACCTGTTAAAAAGAAGTTTCAATCCCTAAATTCCCTCAATTATTCATAAAAGATGAGTTTAGTTATGGCCATAAGCCCCACGGTCATCAGCGAGAAAAATGCAGAGCACCATAAAAAAATCGCAAAAGTTCACGTAATGAAAGAATTTGTGGTAAGATAGCTCAAACCAAAGCCTTGTCCCTGTTCATCCCTTTTAAAGATTCCACAGTATTTTCTCTTCATTTGTTTTTAGCAATCACCCTCTCCTCCAGACACAGGATATCATAGTCAATATGCTCCAAACTCAACCTCCTTATCACGTATTTCTGCACGCCAGTAATGGGATAATCTGTCAGTAGCATCATAGAAGTCACTTTCGCTACCAATCTCCCAGCGACCACCGAGATTCCAAGAACATTATTTGCCCTTTTAGACAATTTGTAGAAGGAAGTAATACAACAGTCTTTTCTTTGTTTCACATGACATCAACAATCTCCCTACCTCCCTTCAAACTCTGTCCTTCACTGAACCACCTCATTGAAAACCTTCCTTCACCTGCTTTAGCGATACACTGATTAATCTTAGAAAAGCTCTAACTCGTTTTACAAGTTTTCCCAACACCTTATTGCAACTTCTTGAATCTTCTTCTCATAGCTTGAATTTCTTGACAAGCCTGAAACCTCGGTTCTACACTATTTTTGCTCCACAAATATGTTCCCACCTCCACAAATATGTTCCTGCTTCTACAAACTCAAGACCCTTTCCCTCGTCACATTTTACCAGTATGTATGGAAGGGTTTTGCAGGAAAAATTAAATCCAGCATAGAAGAGCGAGAATCTCCTTACGCGAATTCCAGTTTGTACACGATGCACAAAATGAACAGCACCTAAATATGTTCTTCAGATGCTAAAACCCAAACAATCATTACTCAACCCTATTATAGACACGTCCCCCATTAAATGGTGAAACTAAATGACCTCAAAAGATCATCACTCAAACTAAGGTATCTGTTACTGGATTTTTTCAATACATATTCAGATATTCCATCCTCCTACAAGCCAACCTCCATAAATTTCTATAGTATGATATCGTACCAGCCCTGCTTAATCTTAAATATAAAGAAAAATAACAAACCCTGCTGTTATGTATACCCTCTAGAGGTTGCCAACCCTCATACGTTGTCTAAACCTTACAAAAAAAAAAGAACTCATCGGACTCCTATATTGTAACCATATGCTCAAAAAACACAATAAAATCACCCCCAATACACTACGACTAATTCACCACTGATTGACAGCCACCAAATCTTCCCTAGAGCCCCCACCCTCATTCATTACGCAATAAACTTTTTACAAGGCCCAAATAAGCCAGATTGTTCCGTCTTTAACAAGCATGATGCGTAATATGAACAGAGGACAAAGTACGAGATGCCCCTACAGACCAAAAAAGTCATACCGATTATAAACCTTCCAACCTTTCTCTCACCAACTGACATGCTCACCAGAGCACCACCATCGCCCTAGCAACCTAGTTTTTACTAAAACCAATTCCAACGTTGAACCCTGACAATGATGACCCTAAACATTTTGTAGCTCAACTCTCAGTTAACTTATCTTCTCAACTTCGGACCAATCTCATTTTCTACATTGAGAAGTTCTATAACTAACTTTTGCCATTTAGAAAACCCTCTCATTGGCAGAACCAAATAATATAATATACTTCACAAACACAAATCAACCTTTACTAACCCAACCCTATCACCACACATTTCATAGCCACGATGCTGTTGGAAAATATTTCTAGTCACTATGTCCTCGCCCATATCCACAATCACCATAACCACTGACAACCACCCCCCCAACCCCCCTAAAAAAAAAAAGTTCACCTTCAACATCGTTGCCTCTAGCACTATGCATAAAGAGACAGGTAACAAATTTGAACCTCTAAAGCACATCCCATCAATCACCTCAAAGTCAGTTCCCTAAAATCTAGCTCTCTTGACTATATTATGAAACTAATATATCAAAGTGTAGTTTCTGCAGTTGCCAAGATGGTTTTCCTAGGTGAGGAGGCAAAGAAATTTTCTTGTCATCTAACCACCAGAAAATTCTGCAAACATCTTTAAGCCCTCACCTTTGTCGAGCCTTTAAAAACACATAAAAGAAGACCTACCGTTGTTTTCACTTCCAAGGCCAGACTCCCCATCTTCAAATCAGGCAGCTACCACTGACCTCTAAACTAGCCCACTATCTATTATAGGA
>JAVXUO010000471.1:0-115282 GCA_033065855.1 Escallonia rubra
GTAACACATAGATGGAGGTACGTAGGTAGCCCGTAAAGTTACCTCGAGTTCGGTCAAATTTCAATAAATTTCTTTTATTCCACTAGCTAAAGCACTGACTGCATTCATGAGAAAAATAAAAGATGCCCGCTAGGACGAAAACCCTACAAAGGACAGCCTAGACAAAAGTTAGGGTGAAAAGAAAAATGAAGAAAAATGCTAGAAAGAATAAACGGCCCGCTAGGACCCTGCAAAAGGGCCAGCCAAAAGTTAGGGCAATAAAATTCTAGGTTATATCAGCAACCTATGGGATATTAGCCATCATCTTTTTTATATTCTTCATGGTCGTACTGTGCCTCCTCATTTATGATTAACTTCCATGTCTCTAGATCTTTCTTGTAAGCCGACCTCTGAGATATAGGAATGACATCCTCCAATTCCTCCACCAAAAAAACATGTCTTTGTTTTACTTTTTCTTTCCCTTATCACCCTGCCTGTCAAACTGACCCTCGAGATAAGCATCCACACCGACTTCCCGATTTTGAGTAGCTTTGATAGTCGGACTCCGCTTTGGTGGCTTTTCCTTAAACAACAAAGTGGGATGTTGTTGGGGCTCATCCATGTCTGTAGATCGTATCGGATTCCCATCAGCATCGAACTTCTCCTCGAACATTTGGGAACCAATCCAAGACCGCCTGATCCAAATGACCCGAACTTCATATTTGGCCTGATGACGATGGAAACTTTGTATGCTCTGAGAGGACTTGCCAGACTCAGACATCTTCGGACCCAATCCGATAACAGCACGAGCCTCCTCTTTGGCTTGCTCCAAAGACCTTATCTCACAAGCTGATCAATCACCACGGACTCGAACCTTTCCAGATTCATGTGTTTGTAGTGAGTATAGATGGAACCCAAGAGCATCGAACCACCCTTCTTGAATGATGGTTGGTAGCAAAGCAAACAAACCACAAGATCATGATCCTTGTCGAGATCATAGGCCCATGGAACAGGCCTCCCTCGACAACGAACACCAGTAATGTTCATAAAATCTAACAGGGTGACCATGCCCTCCCATCCCCTCCCCAACCCCCAAAATGGCATATAGAAGGTGTTGATGGAATCCCACCCAACGTTCGGCAAGTCAAAGGAGATGTTTCTTACTCTGGGTAAAAGCATGCAACCCATTTAGGAAGAAGTGGAAACCCGGGGTTGTCACTCTATTCTTAACATAAGGGGGGATTTTTACCCACCAATCTCTCACTAGGTTCGGGGAGCCCTACATCGCTTATTCATGGGAGGGGCTACAAATTCACAAAACAAAGAGGGAAACCTAAGGAACTGTCCAATTCATGAAAGAATTGCATGAAAAACCTAGTGCGAGGGACATATCATGCATGGGCATGGGATGTGTGTGAAGCAAGGTGAAATAGTATTTATCTGAAGAAAAATTTGGGTAAAATAACCTCATCTGCAAAGTAGAGTGCGGTGAGGTGAGTGCCTTGCTCCGGAGTGAGCAGCAAAAATCATCGGCTTTAATCGACTCATTTTCCCGATTTAGGGTCCTCCTTTGTGCCCTTCGCGAGTTCGCACATAATCCTCCATGTTTATGTGAGATTGAGAGAGATGGAGAGGGGATTGGTTGTATTTATAGGTTAGGACTGTGATTATGGCTAGAATATATGACCTACGACTCCTATAGAGAAGAGATTTGAGAGAGATTGGAGTGGGATTGAAATAGAAGTATTTTGAAAGATCCTAAAATCACACACAAAACTGGGCGGCCGAACCAGCCGATTTTGTCATTTAAGTCAGTCAAGATGATTGACTAACCGACTGGTTCTCGAGTCTTCAAAATTCAAAAAACACAAAGTCCTTAACTAACCGGCCGATTTTTGTCTCAAATTTTCAAAAAAATTAAAAAACCTACTGACTAACTGGCTAGTTTTCGACTTAAAAATTCAAAATTTTAAATCACTCATCTGTTCTGACTACCCGGCTGGTTTTTGAAGCTCCTTATTAAAAAAATTTATTAGAATGAATGATTTGTGTGCTTGCGTGCTTCAAGTATCGACACCATCAATACCACATTTTCATGTTTGCATGCTTATGTGTTGTCGTATTTTTATGTTCATTTTCCCCAGGGCATTCTTATCAAACATTTGTATGCTTGCATGCCCATCTGTGCATGTCCGATATCTCATCCCTGGGTAGTTCACGACCTAGGTGTCTTCTAAGTCTAATCTTTCGTTCATCAATCCATGTACGGTGTAAGACCAGTACACGGTTTCACGCTGTTGTCTATCGCAATAGCGTACTCCCTTCAAATAAATTGATTTTATCCACTCAAAGTTCAACCGCCTTAGAGCGTTTTTGGCTCCATCTGTCATTCAGGTTTTCACTTTGTTCATCAACCCATTCGAATCAATTCGAGGGCTTCAGTAAGGTTCAAAGTTATTCTTATTTTGTCTGTCGACCCTGTCAAATGGATTTGAGGGCTCTAGTAACGGTCAAAATCGTTTTCATCTTGTATGTCACCTTTTCAAATCGATTTGAGGGCTCTTGCTACATACAAGATTCCTTTACGCGTCTAGACGACCCTTTCAAATCGGTTTGGGGGCTCTGATATCTAGACGCGTGCTTGTCTGTCGACCATCTAAATTAATTTAGTGGCTCCGGTAACATATAAGTTGTCTTTCTTCAATATATTTGTAACGGCTCAGGAATCCAGGACTCCATCGCTCCGACCCCCGAGGCGTTAACCTATAACATCACACATATCAGAGCACCTGACATAATTCCAAGTCTTTCAAAGCAACATAACTCTAAGTTCTTCCGACAATACAAAGTTCCACATAAGGAATTCCAAGCTTAAAACTGTTACAAACTTATACATAAGTTCTTAACTGAGTACACTAACTGTATATGCCCACACAGAGGTCCTATTCACACAGAATAGGGTAACTGTCCTAAAGTCTTACCCTGACTCTAGTTCTTCCTCATGCAATCTACTGCTGGTGGCTACCTGTAGAATGGAACAAACAATGGTGAAATTTTGAGAGCTCGGTAAGGTCGTTCTAGGGTAATCCCTAAGGGAGTTATAACGATTCAAAGACAAGATGTAAAAGGGTTTCCAAACATTCACAGCAATTCGACAAGAACAGGGAAAAGAGTTTCACTCAATCTCTTTTGATAAGATATCCAAACAGTTGTTCTCAGTCATTCTTGAAATGTTCAATTCAGATACAACATAAATAAATTTTGAAGATACTGACCATGGGCAATAGCAATGCCATACATGCAATACTCAGTAAAATGTACACATGCATGATATACCAGAATACTAGTTCATTTAGGTACTAGACTATGTTCCACGCAGGATTCAGACCAACCTTATAATGCCCGCCACAGTACAGAAAAGATGCCCATGTCAGTATACAGAAGACATATATCATGGAATCAGTACACAGTTTAGTGCTCAATATACAATAAAGATGAGCACCGACAATAGTTCAAATAATTGAATCAGGTTCAATATTAGGGTTTAATTGACAATAACATATCGATATCAATGCATACTTAGAGTTCAATAATGGCCATAAGCAAATGAGGGAATAATTGCAAAAGCAAACTGATGGCTCAAGGTGCGGATAAAACTCTTACCTGGTTCACAGCTAAGATATCTTAACCGAACAATCTTTTGCTTTAATCTGAATGGAACAGTCCATTGATTAAATAAAGTTTACATTACCGTATTATAAACTTACTATTAACTCACGCACGTTCCCTGAATGACTCCCTCACTGGATGTATAAAATTACCAAAACGCCCATAAGGTGGAAAATTATCAAAATACCCCTCGCTTCCTTAAATAACCAAAATAACGTCCCCGCGATTAAAATTGCTAAAATAACCTCATGGTATGTGAATTTACCTCAAAATACCTTTTATAGGTGAAATAACCAAAATACCCTCCGGGTTGGCAAATTACTAAAATACCCCATGAGGGTTTCTAGCATCGAAAAAAATTCCAAAACATCTTAAACCACTATTTTAGGCATTCTGCAGTTATTTTTTGGCTAAAAAGTATTTTAAAAATTTTTCGTTCGAAAATCTTGAACTGTTGTCTAAACCGAGCGCTCAGAAATCGGTGCAGCTAAAAATAGCTATTGACCTCGGAACGATCTGAAATTTTTGGAAATTGAACACCTCAACATCCTAGGATCCTCATAAAATTTTTGCATGAAACCGCATCAGTTTGCTATTTTAAATTTCAATGTAAAGTTTCTTAATCATCGCACCCGTTAACCCCATTCCTTCTCTCGGAAAAATCTGAAATGTTTCCATAGTACTAGTCTCCTAAAAATAACTAGGGTCACCTTTTTGTACTTTAGCTAAATTTGACCCTAACTATTTTAAAAAATTTGGAACCAAACTGCTGAATTGATTTCCACCTTTAGCAACACTTACGGTCACTACTTAAATTTTCACCCACACTACTTCACCTTTGAACACACACTTCCTTCCTTATTCTTACCACTACTGAACAAACACACCCACAATTCACACGCACCCACCCACTGCTACACACAATCACATATTCTACACCTAAAACACACACTCTAACACTTTAATTCACACCCATACATATGTTATTACACATGTAATCACACACACAAACACACATGTAACACCTACACTCAAGAACACCTTGAAAATACCAAAAACACACTGTTATACTCTCACACTCTCACCCATTACACACACACCGTCCCTGCTTCTCACAACACACCTCTAACTACTTGTAAACACACACCTAGAAACACACATATACGCAACCACTGCACAGCCATGTTCATGGCTGTGAATACGCACACATCTTACACCTAAATTCTCACACACACTCACCCACGAACACCCTGCAAACCCCATGTTTCAGGGCTACTAGGGCAGCCATGTCCACCATTTTTCACACACAAATTACCATTACACACACAACCACCTCACAGCCACATTCACAGTTTACACTCACGGTACACAGTGCTAAAACATACACCCATGAGCGGAAATCACACATTGAAACACACATTAAAGGGTTGAAAGTATACCCTCAAAGATTTTTCTTCACCCGTTCCCCCTCTCTATGATTTTTTCCCCGAAATTCCCTCTCCTTCCCCTGTTTTCCCTCTGTTTTCTCTTTTCTTCTCTGTTATGAACTGCTCCTTCTTTCTTTGTTTTGTTTTTCTTTTCTTTCACCGAGATTCCCTTATCCACCTTAATCAATTTCTAAATAATTTATCAATCCTAGTCATTACCATAAGTAAGAGGTGTCAAAATTTTAAAAATATAGCTTGCTAAAACTTTACACATTTCAAACCTAGTCTAGGCTATTCTTTGTAAAATTACATAAATAGCCCACACTTTACATATTTACAAAAAGACCCCCAAAACTTTTAAAATTTATGATTAACCCCAAAACCTCATTAATATTACATAGTCCAATAATTCTCAACTAGCGCGCCAGGTTATCGCTCTATTACTATTTTCGGACACCCAATAAGTATTGTCATTTAAAAAAATTATTTTCACCGCGCTCAAAAAATTTGAGGTATTACAATATTGTCTGTCGACCCTTTCAAATCGATTTGGGGGCTCCGACGACGTGCAAGATTCCTGTTTACATATCAAGACGACCATTTCAAATCGATTTGGGGGCTCCGGTATCTAGATATGGGTTTTGTCCGTCGACCGTTCAAATTGATTTTGGCGGCTCTAGCAACAGACAGTTTTTCTTTATTACTTTGTCTGTCCTCCCTTTCAATTCGATTTGGGGCTCCGACAACAGCCAAAGTTGTTTTAATCTTGTATGTTAACCCTTTTAAATCTATTTGGGGCTCCGACAACCTGCAATATTCCTTTTTTAGTATGTCTAGGCGACCCTTTCAGGTTGATTTGGGGGCTTGGGCCTCTAGATATACAGTTTTGTCCGTTGACTATTTGAAATTGATTTGGGGGTTCCAGCAGTGGACAAAGTTATTACTTCATTTTCTTACATGTCTAGACGACCCTTTCAATTTGATTTGAGGGCTCCGATATCAAGACACGAGTTTTGTCTGTCGACCATTCAAATCAATTTGGTGACTTCGATAATAGGTAAAACTTCCTTGCATATATTGTTTGATGGCAAAGCATTATTACTGTTGGCTCTGGCTTCAAATAATACCCATGTTCTTTAAGGACTACGTTAGTCTGATTCCTCCCTGGAGGATACGTAGGAAATCTGTGAAGGTCCAAACTCATTTATGTGTGAGTCTTTGACTCTGTCTTTGAGTCATGTGGTATTTTTCCGTGTTTTCTCCACAAAAAGGCATTGAGTTTGGGGTTTGCTATTTAATAAAAGGCATTCTTGAGTTAGAGCTTGGTAATGCAGTTTAATTAATTAATTAAGTGCAATTTTGTTTAATTATTTTAGTCCAGTCCATTGCAATGTCAAGTCCAATCTAGTTCGTCAGTCCAGTCCACTACATTAGTCTAGTCAATTAGGTCAAGTCCAGTCCAAGGCCAGATTAATATAACTGATGAAGTTTCTCTTGATAATTTGGAGAAATAATCCATGATTTATCCTTGATAAATAGATCAAATCAGTCTATTTTACGGTTAGGAAGTGACTTATCCCGAATTTGGTACATCCCATTTACAATTTCAGAGATAATTAACGAAATTTGGATCAGATAACGTCCCGAAATTCGAAAAAAAAATATTTTTAACAAGTGGGGTGAATCGGCCAATTTTCAGCTAACCGGCCAGTTAGTTGACTTTTGTCAATCTATGATTTTATCATTTATTATTACTTATCTCCAGCCATGTAGATTGTCATTGCCAATCTTATTAGTCTCCGACCCTGAGCACTATAAAAAGGGGTCATGGCCTTCATTTTCATGGTCGATCTTTGATAAGTACAAAAGCTTATTCTCTTCAGAGTTTGCATGTCATTTCTTTGTGAAGTGACATTCAGCCTCTCTCGAGATTCTTGGCCATCCAAATCACTCTAAATTTTTTTTGTTTTGTTCTTTTGCATCGTGGATACCACAAAGAACATTCTTGAGTCATCAAGGCAAGCTGCATCGTGAGGTAATCTTTACCAGCTTTCTTAGGGTAGAAATCAGATAGATTATCTCATATTCCTATAGTCACGTTTCATTTCAAAAACCACATAAAAGAGTCTTTTCCAGTTATTTTCGTTGTTTAAATCCAGGTACAAATTGTAACCTACTTCCATAGGACCAGTGTCACACTATTGTTGTTTTGATTTCGATTAGTCGGGTCGGATACGTAGGCCACTTGACCACTTTTGTCGAGTTCAATCCAAACCATTTCTCATATATATTGTCTTCCATTTCCCATAGTCACATTTCATTTCAAAAACCAAAAAAAAAATATTTTCCAGTTATTTTCTTTGTCTAAGTCTAGGTACGAATTGTAGCCTACTTCCATAGGACCAGTGTCGCACTATTGTTGTTTTGATTCCGATTAGTCGGGTCGGATACGTAGGCCACTTGACCACTTTTGTCGAGTTTAAGCCAACCCAATAAAAGTTAACTTAGTCTGAGTCTTGTTATATTTTGCATGCTACTTGTTCTTTAGGCCAAAAATCACTAAAAATAAAGTAGAGACCGAGAGGACGTGACGGGTGCCTAACACTTTTCCATTGCATAACTTAGTCTCCGAACCCCTTTCTTGGTTTCGATGGACTAGTCGTTCTTTTGGACACTTTTGAGTCATTTTCAAGTTTTTTCTTATTTTTCCTTATTAAATAAGATGGCGACTCCTAAATAAACCATTTTTTTGCAGATTTTGTGAGAACCCAACATTTCATATGCTTTGATTACATATTTAATTATGATTAGATGCATCACTCTATGTGAAAATGGTTATGATAAACTATGCATGATAACATATTTGAATGTATGTTTAAATGTTAAACACCTTGAATTGAGTTAATTGTTTAAGCAGGTGAACGAAGTGCTAGAAATGGAAAAGAGTATTTGATATTTAGAAACTTTAAATGATCACTTGGAATGACCAAAAATCTCTCTATCTTAAAAGGCTAACGTGTTTAACATGATTCTACACATTTTTATGACTGAAATACTCCATATTACCTACTACCATCATAATTTCAGAGTTTTGGTGAAATGCAATCAACCACGTGCCACCCACTTAGGTCACCTCCAAGCGGCGCCATGTAACTAAAAAAGAAAAAACTGCTACTTCTCATACGCCAAACCTCCCTCCTTCCTCACAGACACTCCTGTGCTGTCTCAAGTCTCAACAAGGGAAGAACCATACGGAGAGAAGATCTACCACTGTTAAAACTATGAATCTCACATCAAATGGTTCCAGCTGCTTTCTGGGATTCGTACATCAAACTTCTTACTACAAGATTTCATGTGCAGGTTAGTTTTTGAATCAACAGAATCACATTTGGTGACTCATTTAACAGAAACAATCTTTTCCCCCTTTTGATTTTCGGCGCATACATTATGTTCTTCCATGTTAAAACATACGGAGAGAAGATCTACCACTGTTAAAACTATGAATCTCACATCAAATGGTTCCAGCTGCTTTCTGGGATTCGTACATCAAACTTCTTACTACAAGACTTCATGTGCAGGTTAGTTTTTTAATCAACAGAATCACATTTGGTGACTCATTTAACAGAAACAATCTTTTCCCCCTTTTGATTTTCGGCGCATACATGATGTTCTTCCATGTTATGTTTATCTTTGACGCATTCAATCAATCTATCTCACATGTTATTGCTTCATTTGCGACCATTGCCAGCCCCTCAAGCACAGCCCATTATCACATATATGCACATGTTTGACATAATTTAAAACCATTGTTGTATGCACAGCCATTCTGTTTTGGTTACCATCACCGGTTCTCTCCTTTTGTGTCTCCTCCACGCTTTCCTCCATTAATCTTAATCAAAGTGCTTCATGCTATATTTCCGAAGAGCTTCATGCTATCTTTCCCTTTACCATTGCACACAAGGTGTTTGAAGAAATGTAATAGCGCAAAACATTACTATGCGGCTTCTAAGCACCTCACATGTCACATTGACGAACTGTCTTACCCAGATTTTGTTCTTAGGATTGCTAATTAGTTTTTCTTCTTAGGACTGATGTAGTAAAAAGAAGATTTAAGAACCATGTGAAAAGTTACAAGCGCTTAAGAAATGTGTGGTTTCCCATTATGCCTTGGGCGGACAAAAAACATGGATTTGCTTTTTTTCTTTTTGGTTCGTAGGATTTTGCTCGGGGAATTTGTTAATTAGTCTTGGTTCTAAGAATTGACGAATGAAGATGTCTTCAGATGTTTGGCAAAATGCCTATTTTGGTGTGAATTTCTTAGGCCAAGGATAGGCCATAAAGGGGTGATTTTAGTAGGTAATGGAGAAGATAGTAATGCATGCCTACAACTGTGTTAAGAGTGGTTCCAAATTGCATTAATATGGTCAAAGGCACAAAACTCTTAGATGCGAGTGATATACAAAGGTAGAGAGGGCACCACAAGAGTGGAGATTGCACTAGCTATAAGCTCTCACTGTTGGGTTTGGTTACCATTCCATCCATATGCATTAAAAGTTATACATTGATTGGATATGCAACCGGATGTAAACTTTACCATCAAATCAAGTGACATGAATTTTAGCCGTAAGATTTTGATACGTGTTCTCCATTAGTCAGCAAATCTCCAATTCCATCCACCTTATTTAAATGTATAATACATCATTTTCATCACACTTGCCATGTCCATATCCTCTACCTACATACTTGTGATCATAAAAACATTGGTCTTGTGTAATCCAGAAAAGAGATAGTTACATTACCGTAGTTCTGTGGTTACTCTTATACTTGGTGTTTAATATTGTCATGCTTGATGATTGTGAGGTTTGGTCTTTAATATGGCTTTTAGGTATCGTGTACGAAAAATGGTTTGCAACTTATGGTATCAGCGATTGAGTGGTAGCTGGTAGGTATAGGCATAATGACTTTGTAAAATCTCTTATTAGCCAATGGTGAGTGGGGCTGAATTCTGGCACCAAGGTTAGATAATTGTGGGAGAGAGGTGGAGGCGTCGGACGGAACAAAACCTTTTAACGTAATATGGGGTAATAATCTCCAATAAGCTATTTATCATGCCACTCACAGTCTGGCCCCCAATCTAACAGCCTGTGAATTGGTGTGGCGTGTGATGAATAGTGCTCTATTGTCAAAAGCAATTCCTTCTTCGGATGCTTATATGACATGCTTCTACCAGCCAACATGTTACTCTTGCAAAACTTGTGTTATTGCAAGAACCATTCTTTTAATGGTTCAGTTAGAAAAGCTATTGAATTAAGATATTAATATGTATCGTCTCATGGTTTTTAATCGCGAGAACCTTGTCCACTTGTTAGTGACGCCTATTTCAATGACTCCAGAGCCTAATTAAGGCCAAAAAAGAAACAAGTAGAACAAATTTGCTATATTTTACTCACCATATGTTTATAGAATTTTCAAATACCAACTTATTCTATTAGCAATTTTCAAAATTTCAGTTCCATCTTTATGACAGATACCACAATTTTTTGAAATTTCTTGTATTACTTGTTGAAAAGTTTAACAAGCAATGGGAAAAGAATTCAGGAAAAGGCTGCTGCTCAGATATTTATGACTACTAAACTTGAGCCACGGGGTATGGAACATTACTGCATGAGAGAAAATACTGACAACTGTCCTCAATGATGTTTGATATCGATTTTCTGGTGCTATAATTCAATTGACTACTTTGGAGAAATATAGCATACATTAATGATGTTGAAGCCTGTTGTTATTATATGCTGTATGTTCGACATTTTTCTAACACTTTTTGTGACTTGTCATGTGTTTCAGTTGCAGTAGAAATTTGTGGGCTTGGTTGTTGGCAATTCTATGTCACATATTAAGAATTGCAGTTGTACTGATTATCACCCCTATTATATTCTATAGTCAATACATATAAACACACACACACACACACACAGAGAGTTGCTTAAGAAGTTAACTAGAACAAGATAGGCCACTCCTGTTTTGGCCTTCCAGGCTACTTTTCCCATCTTTTTTATTCTGAGTAGAATTTTACTTTGGAAGGGTGTTAATGCTGGTTATCTTAGTGACAGTTAGTTATGAAACTGAAAGTTATGTGTCAGATGTTTTGTTTCATGCTTCACTTGGACAGAAATCTGACCCTGCTTTTCATTATGTGAAGATAATATCTTTCCACAAAGTTAGGTTTGCTGAAGATAATACCTTTTGAACTTTGACTAAGCAATTTCTTGATAAGCTCTTAAAAATTAATGCTTGTTGCATGTTTGGACACAACTGCACGGAGGAATGCAATTGTATGTGACTGTAGCATCTTTGTTGACTGATTCAAAGAAGATGAGAAATCTCTTTAAATGATTATAAATAGTTGCAAGAGAGCTGAAAAAAAACAAGACCTGGTGTACATCCTAAGGTGGCTACATATAATGTTATAATTCCTCAATTTAATTGCTAGCGTTCCTTATACTTCGTACTCTGCTTGTGTAAAGCACTATTCACATAAAAGGCTGACAACTGGCAATTCATAATTATTATTCTTCTTAATGGATTATGCTCCGCTAATTACATCAGTTACAAGGTTACCTCCCTGAAGCAATGCATGTTACGAGATAGTAAATTTGGAAGGACATAGAAAATAGCTTATTGCATGAAAATAGTCTTTAATGCAGATTTTATGGAGCACCACTTTGAGATAGAATAGCTTTGCTACCGTAAGCGTGCCCCTGCTTGCAAGGGAGATCGCGAGGGAGAGGGAAGAGTGAACAAGAGAGATGGCATTGGTTGCAGGTTTTGGAGACCTTGAAATTAACAACACTACATAAAGTTACCTTTTGGGAAACATAACAAGTTTTAACATTCGTTTACTCCTGAATGAATAGCTAGCTCGAAGAGAACTTTCACCTGACATGTCAGAGAGAACCACATTGTTCCCTTTGTCATTTTCAGTCGCAATGGCAACTAACTGGTTTAAACTCCTAGATTATTTTGGATGGTGGCCCACTAATAAGATATGCCATGTACTGGATAAATATATGCTGTCAAGTGCAAGTTACCTATAGGTGAAAAGTATAAGAAACTTCTATTAGAATTGTATGGGTGTTTGCTATTGATAGTACAGATTATTGGATACAAAAAGAGTTTGCGATGTTACATGGTTCATGACGTACAAAGCAAAAAAGTTAATGCCATTTAAAGTTTTTGGGTTCCTTAATTTCGTGAACATAGATGTTTGACATTGCAGGTGCTCATAAGTCGGTTGACAGTGGTGTGAACCTGGTTACTTGGTATGAAACAGATCCAACTTAGTATATATGCGAAATTACATTCAGTTATTGTTGGCTGATTTGGGGTTTAATACACTCATGTTGTTTGGTGGGATGATAAATTACTTTTCTTGATGCGGTGAGTTTGTTTTGATTTTATACGAGACCAATTAAGATTATTTTACCGGAGATTATTTGAACTATCGCAGAATCAGCAGCTTATGATTTTCTCCAACATTTGGCAATGGCAAAGTTGTAGACTATCGAAAATCTTGTATCTGCTAAGGAATTGGTGGAAGTAGCTTATAGAAACTGAGAAGAGGCTTCAGAAATTAAGAAAAGTGTCTAAAGACTAAAGATTTATCGACGATTGTCATTGCTTCTTTAAATGCACAAGTCAAAACAAAGAACGAAAGAGAAGAAAATGGTTCCGAGTTTGTTTAGGCTTATTTATCAGAAGCAGTGATATATTAGGCTCATTATTATAAAAAGCAATAGACCGCTATCCAAATAATCGCTTCACGACTTGGCCACATATCTCTCTCACTTCACAGAATTAGAAAGACCAGAGGAATCTTTCTCTCCTCTCACTACTAGATGTTCATTTTAACTGACCAACAGTCTGAACTGGTGATCATTAGTGCTTGGTACAATAGTTTGATAGGAGAAAATAACTTTCTTTGTAAGCCATATTTGTCTATCTCGTTTACACAAGACATTCTAATTATAGGTTGCATGGTATGTTTAGAAGCCTAGGCATCATAGCAGGAGAAAAACGCTTCTATGTCTCTGGTGGTGTCTTCGATGTCTTTGCTGCATTTCTGGGTTAAGAGGTGTGGTTAAAAGCCATGACATCACTGATGGACTGCTGCTCCTCTCTTTCTATGCATTTTTGTTTGGCTTCTTTGCTGCATCCAAATCCTTATTTTTCATATTATTCTGGCAAATTTAACAGGAAACTGCAGAGCAGAAGCAATGGGATACCTTTGCAAACGGTCATTTGACTTACGTAAGCCTAAAAAATTGTAATGTCTAAAGCTATCCATTTCATTGATCTCAAATATTTTGTGGTGTTTTTCTACTTTATACTAAGATTGTTAATTTGAAAAAAAGAAATGTCTCTTGGAGGATTATATGATTTCTATGCTGAGAGTTAATCTATAGCTAAAGATGCTTGCATTGAAAGCTTTATAAAGAAAATATTGGCATTATGGATTAAAAAAATGTTCGTAGCCATTGTGTGAGTGTGTATGTATGCACGTGTCATCTAATTTTCTTGTAATTGTGTTAGATAATAGCCATTGTCAGTAGTTTTCGAAAAGCAAGCACACTGGCTACTACTGATTCTGTAGTTGCTTTGAATATCCAAGCATTTGACCAAAGGTATGCCTCCCTTTTAACACCAACATACCTTTTCTCTTTCTTGTGCCTTTGCTTCAAACAACTGCCGACAAAAAAAGTAATGCAAGGTATATCATGCCGGACTAGGATTGTATGTAGTTTCCCTTTTACTAATACTTATCTTCTTAGTTGACACAATATTTGGATTATACATGAGGATAGTTTGCACTCCTGATGCTCTTTTTTATCTTAACTAATAAAATTTGAAACAAATTTGACCTTAGATTTTTGCCATACTTTACCTTTCGAAAGCTGCCCCAGAAAATAAAGTTAAAGAAGACGAGTCTCTTATGCATGTGTGTTTTTATTGCAGATTATGAGTCAACCAACAGAAGAGCGATTAGAGATAAATAAGTTAGGACGCATGCAGGTTAAAATTAGATATTAAATTTATGGAGGTAGAGAAGCAAAAGCTCCAGTCAAATTGAAATAGTATAGTGTAAGAGACATTAAATCACTTGTTGGATGAGAAGCTCTGAATATATAGCACAAGATCACCCTAAGTGTAGGAAGCGAACACATATTCTGTGAATGTATAGGAAAGTAGGCTCGGAAGTAGTTAACCTGTGGAAACTAGCAGCTTACAACTGTTATATGAGGTGACCTTATTGAAATTCATTTCTATGGGGCAGAGTTAATTGGCAGAAGGCATCTTGGTTGGTGCTTGCAGGTGGCCACATCATCAATTTATCATGTCATCATGGTAGTCCTTGACCAGTTTCAACATCTTATTAGGTTAGCAATGGGTCTTTGGCTTTTACTGTTATGTTGTGCTGATGGAAACCACTTTCAGAAGGTGTTTTATGGATCGAGAGTTGAAAGTTGTAGACGATAAGGAAGCTGCTTTGCTTTAGTAGTTCTATTTCATTACTTAAAATATTAGTTCCCTTTACTAGCGCTCACCAACAGAGCAAGAATAACAGGTCCTAGGTCCTGCGATGAATTTGTGAATATGAAAATGTTAGATTTGGCTGATCAACTCCTCTCAAATCAGCTGCAAGTAGTTTTGAATCTTTTTAGGGGATTTTGAGAATTTTCTGCATTAACATTACGTCTCTAGATATGGGTGATTATACATGGTTTGGTAAGAAAAATTAGGCATCATGAATTACATATCACATGGGGTGATTAAAGCATTCATTTCAGAAGTTATTCGATCATGGTAAAAGGAAATGCCTAACTTGGGACTGAAAAATATTATGCGGAGCGGCTATACAAAAAGAAGAAAAAAAAGAATAAGGCAAGAAAGAGTGTTTCTCTTCTTTTTTTCCCCTTAAGAGGCGAACTCCCATTCAAAGAAGCTCCTTATAGAGCCAAAATAAAGCAGGCTTAGTAGTGAATTGAAAAAAGGGAGTCCTCATAGGGACACTCTTGCGCTTAGATGCTTTTATTACTTTCCCTGTATGGCTTCGGTCCTCCTTCCTTGTGCCTTCAGATTTTTTTTAATCGCTAAGAAATCACAAACTGATCTTAACATCATGCTTTGCACATCAAAATAGCTAAGGAAACATGTTGCATGTCTTGCTAATGAATTGAAAGTTCCTACAGCTCTCCTGCCATAGGCATCATAAACCTGTCGGGGCTTGGCACTTATGGTCTTAAGTGGGGACCTAATGCACAATATGCTTTTACACACTTTTCATTGACAGATTGATGGTTGTTCCCATCTCTAATATTTCTTTCTACAATCTGTTTTGATTTTTATGGCTGCCATCTAAGATATTGCTTGCGGTAATTAAGATACTAAACCACAAGTTTACATGTATGCCTCAAAGATTAGCCTTTTTTCCTATTCATGTTTCTTGCTTATAGCTTGTTAAAATTTGCACATAGGAGTTCTCTAGCATGAAATATTGGTAGTGATTGGACTTAGGGCGGAGAAGGGCACACGTAGGGGTTTGGTTTAAGCATTAAAGAACACATGGTGATATGTTTTTATGTATGCCCATAGTGTTGCCTTTTTGCCTATTCCACGTTCTTGCAACATTTTCGTTGTTTGGTCCTACGGTGTCATGTATTGTATATGTTTTTTAGGGACCTTCTCGTGATTGTTGAGTGAGGTGGGTGAGTTCCTTTTTTATCATCAAATGAGACCTATGGTTTGAACATGAAACTATTAGTTATCGCAATTTCCCTGCAAACTGAATTGCGACATGAGTAGGGAATTCATTTTTAATTATAAAATCCCACCTATCTGTTTGCACGTGTAATTATTACTTACAAAACCGCCATTGTTTCTCATATGTAGATAGATTTAATCTGTTTACGCTATTGATAACTTTTGACGACAAACCTTTCCCAGAATCCAAAGATGGATGAGATAAATCTAACAAAGAATCATCGTACCTATAATGACCAACCATTGAGGATGCAATTCAAATAACAGAACGCCCTTTATTTTTTCCTATTGTAATTTTTCCTTGCGCTAAATTTGCTGTATTCTGATGTTATTTCCTTATTAATCATGGCTATTTATGCACCCAAAAATAGCAAAACTGATGTGCATGTGACAGCGTATAGCTTTAGAACATTCCCAACATGTTACGTATGGAAAACAATGGAAAAGTGTTGGACTAAAGCGAAGAGACATGTTGGACCAGAGAAGAGAGGCACAAACAGGTTGAAAGAAGCATTGTAAACGGTGTTTCTAATGAAGCACAACAATGAGAAACCCTCAATTTTGTGAGACTTATCTATTCAATTCTTCTCAAATATATTCATGAAAACATGATGACATTTGATCTGGAAGTCTCGAACTCTAATCTTTGGGGTAGCTTCCAAGATGGAATCAAAAATTTTAAATAAATACTAATGTTCTATCAACCCATGAGCGTAAATATTCGCATCATTCGGTTTGTCAAAACTAAGCCAACATAATTACATGCATTAATTGAAGTTCTGAACATGGTTGAAATTATTGGTGACGAAATGGATAAGAAGCAAGGGGTAACATAGACTTCTTTTCCCTGTCATATAATCATTAATTTTTTGTTTATACCCTTGTTAGGTCTAATATGATTGTTGGCATGAATACAAGGTTGTCAAGAGCATCGTATCACACTAACAACCAAGACATCTGTTCGAAGTCTTGAAGCAATAGTGAATCTCCATGGTGATATTCATACATTTTATTAGATCTAAAATGAGGCCAGGTGACTAAACTAAGTGGTAACTTTGGCTTGAGTTTATCAAATTGATAAAAGAAAATGTTGTATATTCGATAAGAAGTGTTGCTATTTATCAAGGAGAAGTAACATGATAAAGTATAGACCACTAATAAAGTAAAATAAAATGTAGATGATTCAATACCTTTTTAAAAATATAGACCACTAAATAGAAAAACTACTCACGTGCGTCGCACGTGCACCACAACTAGTATCGTTAAAAGAGTTAGAAACTTAAAAGACCTAATTGACATGCTTAAATCCTCTTACCTAGTTTTTTTTAGAGAAAATTGCAAGAAAATCAACCAAACACGTTATAAAATCTAGAATTAAGGCTTGTTTTGAATGAGAACCTTAAGCAGGTGATTTGGAAAGCTTTTGAAAGCTTCAAACAATGTTTTGAACGTGTTTTGAGGAGTATTTTGAAGGTGTTTCAAATCTGAAAATTTGGTTCTTTCATCTCTTCTTTAAGGTAATATAGTTAAAGGGTTTTAATGGGCCTTTAAGACATGAATATGGATATATGCTATGTTAGCGTAATTCTTTTAGTATGAATTCTTGGTAAAACTTTTGAATACTTGTGAGAGACTTGTTAATAAGTGAATCTATTCTTGTTTAACATATATAAGATTATGGAATACGTGAAATATGTTATGATACATGTGAATTATGCGATTACGTTAAACTAGATATAGTTAGAATATGATTTTGTACATGTTTGTTAAGTTCTATTGAAGCTCATTTGCTGAATATAAATTATTACATTACATGTTCAAGATGTTATGATGATGATGTTAAATGATGACAGTGACTAAATATTTGATAGCTAAGTTTTATGGTGCAAGTAAATGAAGATTACAACAACTACTTGTATGAAATGATTTGTTTTCTTGCACAAAAGCATTGTTACATCCTTTCATTGTAAGGGATGGTTGATATATTATTGATAATTATTATGTTACGCCATTCAAATGATTGGGGGTTGATTTGATTGTGTTTGAGTAGCGATGCACCGTATGAGCTGAACAATTGTATCTCCTACTGCTACTCGAGACAATATCGGTGTTCATTTGTTTTCGGTTACTTTGCGTTTGGCCCAGGCAAAGGTTGTGAATTTCTATCCCGGGTGTGGTGACATAAGGGTGGTTTATTGATGGGGCTGAATTCGGGAATGGTAAACTCTTGTAATGCTCAACTAAGTGTGAACATTTGATATGTGTAACGTGCACATGTAGAACTACTTAACGTGATTGAATTGCAATAGCATGCATTATCAATATTCTTGAGTTGAAAGTTACATTGCATGTCTTTGATTATCTTGTTGAGTCGTAGGGCTGACGGGTTTTTACCAATAAAATTTTAGATCAAGGAGCCGATCCCTCGAAAGGCAAGGAAAGGTACGAGGCACTGTGAGAAGACGGGTAAGGGGACCTTTGTACATTTGTGAACTAAGTTGTACTTGATATAAAACAATATGTCAACTCTGAGATCTAGCAGAGAGCTTACTAGGTGTGTTTTGTAGAAGTAAACTATTTAACTTTGTATGATATGGTTTAATTACCAAGTGAGTTATAATGAGTTGTATTTTTCAGAATGATGTGATTAGCAGTTGTGTCGTAATACTCCAGCCGGGTTAAGATATCCCTAAGTTAGGGCATTCCAAATTTATTTTTTCAAGGTGGCATCAGTCCAGTCCAGTCCATTTAGGTGAAGTCCAGTCCAGGGTCTAGATTATTCCAATTAATGTAGTTTGTCTATAGGACCTGGGGAATAATCCATGATTTATCGTTGATATAAATATCAAATCAATTCATTTTTTTGTTGGGAAATGACTTATCCGGATTCTGGTACATTCCATTCGCGGTTTTAGAGATAATTATCGAAAATAGGGGCAGATAATCTCTCAAAATTCGAAAAAAATCATTTTTTAATTAATGGGGTGAACCAGTTAGATGACTTTTGTCAATCTATGATTTTATCACTTATTCTAACTTATCTCCAGCCATGCTGATTGGCACTCCCAATCTTATTAGCTTCTGCGACCCTAAGCACTGTAAAAAGAGGTCTTCACCTTCATTTTCAATTTTCGATCTCTGGTAAGTCCAGAAGCTTATTCCGTTTAGAGTTTGCATGCCATTTCTATGCAAAGTGACATCCAACCTCTCTCAAGAATTTTAGCCATCATCCAACTCACTCCAAAAATGTTTTTTTTTATTCTTTTGCCTCGTGGATACCACATAGAGAATTTCTGAATCATTAAGGCAAGCTGCATAGCGAGGTAATCTTTACCAGCTTTTATAGGGTAGAAACATATAGATTGTCTCCCATTTCCCATAACCACATTTCATTTCAAAAACCACAAAAGAGTATTTTTCAGTTATTTTCTTTGTCTAAGTCTAGGTACGAATTATAGACTACTTCGTCGAGGACTAGTTCGAACTACTGTGGTTTTAATTCTGATTAGTCCGATCAGATACGTTGGCCACTTGACTCTTGTTGTCCAGTTCAAACAAACATAATAAAAGTTAACTTAGGCTGAGTCTTTTTGAATGCTACATGTTCTTTTGGCCAAAAATCATTAAAAACAAAGTAGAGAGCGGAAGGGCGCAACAGGTGCCTAACACTTTTCCATTGCATAACTTAGTCTCCGAACCCTTCTCCCAGTTTTGATAGGCTAGTCATCCTTTTAGACACTTTAGAGTCGTTTCAGGTTTTTTCTTATTTTCCCTTATTAAATAAGATGGCGACTCCTAAATAAAACCATTCTTTAATTAACGGGTTGAACCTGCTGGTTAGTTGACTGTTGTCAATCTGCGATATTATCACTTATTCAAACTTATGTCCAGCCTTGCAAATTGGCATTGCCACTCCTATCAGGTTCTGCGACCCTGGCACTATAAAAGGGGTCTTGGCCTTCATTTTTAAGGGTCAATTTCGGTACGTACAAAAGCTTATTCTCTTCAGAGTTTGCATGTCATTTCCTTTATGAAGTGACGTCTAGCCTCTCTCGAGAATCTTAGCCATCCAAATCAGTCTAAAAACATCTTTTTTATTCTTTGCATCGTAAATACCACGGAGAACTTTCTTGAGTCATCAAGGCAAGCTGCATCGTGAGGTAATCTTTACCAGCTTTCTTAGGGTAGAAATCAGATAGATTATCTTCCATTTCCCATAGTGATATTTCATTTCAAAAACCACATAAAAGAGTCTTTTCCAGTTATTTTCGTTGTTTAAATCCAGGTTGAATTGCAGACTACTTTCTATAGGGCCAGAGTCGAACTATAGTGGTTCTAATTCTGATTAGTTCGATCAGATACATAGACCACTTGACCCCTGTTGCCGAGTTCAAGCCAAAAAAATAAAAGTTAATTAGGGTGAGTCTTCTTGTACTTTACATGCTACTTGTTCTTTAGGCCAAAAATCATTAAAAATGAAGTATAGACCGGAAGGGCACGACGGGTGCCTAACACCTTAATATTGCGTAACTTAGTCCCCGGACCCCTCTCCCGATTTCGATAGGCTAGTCGTCCTTTTCGATACTTTCAAGTCATTTTTAGGTTTTTTTTTACATATTTTCCTTTATTAAATAAGATGGCGACTCCTAAATAAATCCATTTTTGCGGATTTATTTTTTCAAGGCGGTGCGCCACATCTAGTCCGAGTCTAGTCTAGGGATGGCAATGGGGCGGGTTGGATGCGGATCTGCTAAAATCTGAACCCGCCCCGCTACCCCTGAAATCCCACCCCACCCCGCGTCGGGTTCTATAACCTTACTACCCCCTCCGACCCTACCCTACTTTAGAAAACCCATCCCCGCCCCGCCCCCTCGAAAGCCACGACAATGTCGAGTCCACCGAAGAATTTGAATCCGTCGGAGCCGTCGATTGTTAAGTTGAGAAAGATCCCACCGATTCCGATTCGTCATTCCGGGGTAGCCAGAGCCGAAACTGTGCAAATTGGGGAATTGGGGAAGGACGACGTTGACAGTGAAGATAGGGCCGATGAAGGCGACGACTCGTTTAGAGTTTAGGCGTCGTCTCTGGGTCTCAATCACATCCGCACGCGCTTTGTGCCGCTCTGGTTTTCTTCTAATCTCCGTGACAAGGCCAGATATGGATCCGCTCGCCTAAAGTGTCAATTCGCCATCAGCCGCCTGCAACAGCATCCGTTGAAGAAGGTCATAATTTTTGCCTACGATACGTGTGTCTGTGTTACACCCTCCGTTCTGTTGACTTTTTAAAAAATTCACGGTAGGCCAATATACTCAGATGACAGCGATCACGACGGTGACGGCTTGCTGATGAACGACACCGACGGCTTGCTGATGAACGACACCATCGCTGTTGGGTCAGTCGCCGACAGTGCCTTTATGGCGGTCGCACGTCAGTCGCCGGCGGGGTAGAGAAGAAGGAGGCGCCACGATGGGGAGAGAAGAAGGAGTTGCCGACGGCAGGAGAGAGGAAGCCGACGCAGATGAAAATTAGGGTGAAGAACTGAAGCGGCACCAAGTTGTCGGCAGAGAGTGAGAGATGATTGGAAATTAAGGTTGGGGATGATAAGGATATGTTATATACATGTGGGATGGACGACTAGGATTAAAGGGTGAATATGGTTAGTGTACCGGGGCGGGAGCGGGGCGGGGCGGGTACCCGGTCGATTTGGACTAAATACCATACCCGCCCCTAACCCGTTGCAAATTTAAAAAAAAAACCATACCCGCCCCGTGGCCCGGTCAAAGTAAAAAAAACCCGCTCCTATAGGAGCGGGGCGGGGCGGGTAACCGCCGGTTGCGGATCTTTTTGCCATCCCTAGTCCAGTCCATCAGTCCAGTCAAGTTGCATTTGTCCAGTCCATTTAGTTCAAGTCCATCCAAAGACTAGATTATTCTAATTGATGTAATTTGTCTAGATAATTTGGGAAAATAATCCATGATTCACCCTTGATATAAAGATCAAATCATTTCATTTTTTGGTTAGGAAATGACTTATGCCGATTCTGGTACATCCCATTTGTGATTTTAGAGATAATAATCGAAAATAAGGGCAGATAATGTCTTGAAATAAAAAAAAAATCGTTATTTAATTGACGGGGTGAACCAGCTGGTTAGATGAGTTTTGTCAATCTGCAATTATATCACTCATTCTGACTTATCTCCAGCCATGCAAATTGGCATTACCAATCCTATCAGATTCTGCAACCTTGAGCACTAGAAAAAGAGTCTTAGCCTTCATTCTAAGGGGTCGGAGGTCGACTTTTAGTCACTATAAGAGCTGATTTTCTTTAGAGTTTGCATGCCTTCTCTTCGTGAACTAACATACTATCTCTCTTGAGAAATTCAGCCACTCAAACCACTCATAAAATATCTTTTTGGTTCCTTGCGTCGTGGATTCTACAAGAATATTTTCGACTTGTCTCGGGAAGCTACATCACGAGGTAATCTTTACTAGCTTTCTTAGAGTAGAAATTATATAGATTGTTACCCCTTTCACGTCATCGCATTTCATTTAAAAAAAACAAAAATAAAAAACAAAAACAAAAACAAAAGATCGTCTTTTTCCATTTCTTGCCTAGGTCTAGGTCTCGAAATGTAGATTACTTCGACACCCCTCAGCCTAAGTGACGTCACCGGAGCTAAGTTGATGATCATAAATATAACATAATCTCTGCTGGACTACAGAGCAACTCTAGATATATAACTTTATATACATAAAGCTTCAAAAGGGGCATCCTTACAAAAAATTTCACTATAACGTTCGGCATAAACACACCGAAAGTTTTAATATAGAACATTCAGATCCCAAAATACGGTCGACACCATCTTACGTCTCCTGTATAATTCATGCTGACTTCTCCTTCCATTTCCCCGATGTCTCACCCAGTTCGACCTTACCACCTGAAACGATACAGATAAGGAGTGAGCACAAATCGCCCAGTAAATATAACACAAGGATTAATGAGCACATTCGATGAATCAAGAGTTCAATACATAGCACAACATCAACCTAATGGCCAAACGATATATATATATATATATATATATATATATATATATATATATATATATATATATATATATATATATATATGTCACGCTGAACCGTTTGATAGACTGACTGACTATGCACATGAACATTAAATCAGTACATCCAAATTAAACATCAAAGAAATACAAGCCATTAAATCATTAACATCAAAATAAAATCAAATGCAATGCGGACTCAGATCTGATTGACTGGCCCCGACCAAACATGATAGACTCGACTCGTGCGCCATACATCCTTTTTACCGGTGATCATATTTCACAGGCCCTTCTTTCATATAATGTCCTGTGTCCCAGATGCTTATCTCAGTCTCAGGTAATTAAAAGAGACGCTAAACACAAGAAGGAAACTCTCAAAGAGTGTTCGTCCTCAACCACGCTACCGCCAAGCCACAAGTCACACCAACTAGACGGACTAAGCGAAATGATGTCACCTTCCGTCCTCAACCAATCAATAACTCAAGCAAGAACTTCCTGTCCTGCAACCGACCGGTGTTCAACACTACAACTGAAACTCACACCAACATCACCCACAAAGTGGACCAGAGAGAAAATTAATCACAAGTCCTCATTAATATTTCGAGCTAGGAGGGACATCGACACAACAACCACCGACATCTCATATCAACCATGCAACATTCACAATACCACAACACTGTCAATGACAAATATGCTAAGCGAAGCAATTCATAGCATACAAGGAATTGTGTTATCTTTACCTGATTGGCTTTTAGCTGACGAGCCAAGCAACCTCAGATTACAACGAGTGGTGTCACCTAATCAAATAAGACCTTGCTCTTCAGGCGCTAATTAAATATAAATACACAATTATTCTACTCTTTTTCTATCAATTATTTATAACGTCTTACGACAGCCCGTTGCTCCTGCCTGACAGCTGAGTCTTTAACCTGGCCTTGATAATTCCTGAGTACTAATACTCCTTCATTTAAGCGTACTAACCCCATTTCCTCGCTTCCCGTCACTCAGAACGCTTAATCGCGTGCGTTCCCCGAAATTCAGTGTCGACGTGATAAATTACCAAAACACCCCTTGATGGCCATTACCACCCCAACACCCCAAAACCACTTCAAAATAAATTTTCGGATGTCTTACACCTCTTTCCGGACCAAAAAGTCATTCCGAAATTTTTATAGGGAAACCTACCAAAATACCCCTCGGCTTATGTGAAATTACCAAAACACCCCCTGGCGGCCATCGCCCCTACAAAATCCCAAAACCACTTTAAAACATATTTTTAAGCATCTACATTCATTTTTTGGACTAAAAAGCCCTTCGGAGATTTTTCACTCAAAAATCCCTAACTGATAATTAACGGAGTGCTCGGAAGTCGGCTCCGCTAAAAAAATGATATCAACTTTGAAATGTCCTAAAACTTCAGATATGGAAGCATCTCAACATTTTAAGGTCCTCATAAAATTTCTACACCAAATTGCGTTAGTTTACTATTTTTAAATTCACCACAAAATTTAACAATAACTGCGTCAGTTAACTCCCTTCCTGAACTCGGAAAAAATCTAATTTTTTTCCACATTATAGATTTCATAAAAATAACTTGAACCTTTTTTTTGTACTTTGTCCAAATTGGCCTTGAACTATTTTTAAAAATTCAAACAATAGACTGTTTAAAATCTAGCAACGATTACAGTCACTATTCATTGAATTTTGGATCAAACACACAGTAACACACCATCATACACCCACACCTTCTTCTTCCTCCCACTGCAGAGCGCCCCCCCCCAAAAAAAAAACTCCCTTACATCCATGGAATTTACCTCTCACCAACCTATTTTCACACCCATAACACACCCTAAACCTATTTCACTCACATAATCTTACACCACACACCCATATCTTCTTCCCAACCCACCTACACACACACCACCTCACAGCAATAGCCCCACTAATGCTGCTTTTCCCGTCCCCCTTTCCCCTTGCTTTCAGTCACACACACAACACTCTCCTAATGTCCCACATCTCCCATATCCCTCCCTCTTTCACCATACACACAACACCATCTAGCATCGTCGCTTGCCCCTTTTTCCACCATCATCTTAACCCCACATAGCAACACTGTTGCCGTAGCAGCAGTGTGCTTTACCTCCACACACCCAGCACACACACAACACACTCACAGCCTCCCCCACTTCTCACACCACTCCCCATTCCCCTAGCAGCCTCCATAGCTGCTCCCCTTCCCCTTTCACCCTCTAACACCCACGCAGCACACATTCCAACCTCACAACCCCATCCCCATGGCCGGTTACCCTTTTGCATATATCATATAAACACCACACCCAATTTCAATTCCAATTAAACCCTAATTGAATCATGGGAAGAGAGGGCTTACCCTTAGGGCTTTAGGGTTTTGTTTTTCTTCTTCCTTCTTGTCTTTCTCCTTCTCTTTTCTTTCTCTCTTTTCTTCTTCTTCTCTTCCCTTATTTTTCTTCTTTCTGCCGAGCACTCTGTTTCTCTCTTGTTTTTTTTCTTTTCCTTCTTTTCCACTTTAATTCTCCTAAGTTCACATTATTTTTTTTAAACAGTATGCTTAGTCACTTCTTTCATAAGTAGGATGTGCCCAACACTCCTTGAATTTTCCCTCCCTCACGACATCTCTCATGCCACTAATCACAAGTTTTCCAAAATTACAATTTTCTCCCAACTTTCCATAATTGCATTTTTGACCCCACCGTTTTTATGAAATTGCATTTTGCCCCAAGGCAAACCTAACCCCTCATTTAAATTCCTAATCCTTGATTATTACTAAAATAGTGCTACTAATAAAAATAAACCCCCTCAATTAATCTAATTCACATTTAGATTAATTTAAGACATTTTCAGGGTATTGCAGTTACCCCCCCGTAGGACCAGTGTCGAACTACTATGGTTTTGATTCCAGTTAGTCTGACCAGATACATAGCCACTTGACCTCTACTGTCACGACCCGAACCCATGGGTAGGCACGTGACCGGCCGCAGACCCAATAGACTCCAACCAAGGGCTCTGCTAGGCCTTACTCGCTAAACACCAATATAAGCTGCAGCGGAAATTAAAACTTCTACAAAACTCTAATTACATTTTCATATTTGCATTTGAATACAACACTTATGCTAAAACTCTTCATAACTCCATTTGTCATCATCTAGAACTAAAACAACAATCTAAATATTAGCGACCCATTCAATCCAGTCTCAGTAGTTCCGCACCAAATTGTCTCTTCATATGCTCCTCACCATCACCTTACTTTCAAAGCTGAAATGATAAGTAAGGGATGAGCTTCTACGTACTCAGTATGTAACCAATGATTCAACCAGGTGGACCATGCCATGCTCGAAAATAATTTACTTTAAATCATAGCAACATTTGAATCTAAAATCATAAAGTAATCATCCGGTAAATGAAATATAGGAAATGAAACAAAACTAAGGTATAAAATCATTAGCACAAAACCTAATGATAAACAGTTCCATCCCAACATCAGTTCAAACGATATGATGCGGTCAGCGTACATGCTCCACTGTCTAGGGCCCAAAATCCATCCTACATCCGGGATACATAATTTTTTGGACACAAGGGCGAACGACGAGCAACAATACTGTGCATCAACGTACAAGGCCCGTTGACCAAGGCCCGAAATCCAACTTTTTCCCATGGATACGGGGCACAGCAATCAAATAAACAAAAACTACATTTTGGTTCATCGTAAACACAACCATACACCCCTTTCGATAACTTTCAAAATGTTTAATATTCACAAATACGTCAAATGCCAAAACATTTCAAATCTGAGTTTCATTGCATTTTCTAAGCAAAATATCAGTTACATGCTGGTCCGGTTTTTAACGAGAAATAAATCACTTGAAGTTTTTCGACAAATTAAGCCAGAGCAGCTAAACGTACTTAAAACGGTCAATGCTAACAAACACCACATTTTTAACAGTTGATAAACATATACGTTGTATATAAAAAACACTAGTTGAATCAAATGGTCACTTACCTGTTGTTTATACATTTCCTCGATCCAAAATCTAGGGCTATGCTACCAAACCTCGATCAATAATCTCTGAATAAACCTAGATTGACAACCCATTTGTTAGAACATAATCTATGCTACTATACTAATAACCTAATATCAACTACCCAAACGATGCTCACTTCTAACTCCGAAATCGCTTACCTCAAAGCGCGCCTCGTACGCGGCCAACCTACCCAAAAAACCCGTACACTCCTTAATGCGCAACAATATTCCAAATTAATTATAAATTACAATAAAAAACTTTTATAGCTTAGAACATTATAAAAAGTCAAAATATGAATTTTCTAAATTTTATAATTAAAGTAATTTCTTTAAATGCCATAAATTGCCAAAACTGCTTCTAGATGAAAATAAAGTCCCATAATTTTTGTAACAGTTTTAAAATATGTATAAAAATTAGAGAAATTTAAATCAAAAATTAAAAGACATTAAAACTATTTTTAATTTATTCATTTGGCTAAAACCAATACGATACGTAAACCATAGAAAATCAACTCCAATAATCACCAAATTCAAACTGAGTCTTATTTATACCATAAAGACATTACTCCAGATCATTTTCAGGGTTTAAAGTCTCCAAAAGAATTTTACGAATCTGAAATTACAGAAAATACTAAAATTAGATATGATGTCAGAAAATTATGAAATTTTGCCGTAAATTCTAATATGGCCTAACGTACTATACTGTTAAATTTCGTATGCTAATGATCACCGTATAGTATTCAATGCTCTCGTCGTGTCTAACGTTAACTAAATACCCGATCCGCGCTTCCCTTCTTTTTCCCTTCGGCGCTCTCTTACCTAATGCACTCACTGACCAACCATTTTTTCTCTGCCCAGAACACAACTCACATCCGCAGCTGCCCACACCACTTCCTCACACACACTAATTTTTCACACACATTGCTCACATATATATACACATTAATAGCACACTCACCACTAGGGGTGCAACTTGAACGGGTTGGGTTGGTTTTCAGCCCAACCCAAGAAAGCCCAACCTTTTAAAAGCCCATCTCAACCCAACCCAAATTGGGTTTTTTGTAAAAAAAGCCCAACCCAACCCAACCCAACCCGAGTAAAAATGCTATGGTTTGGGTTTCAACCCAACCCAACTAACATCGAATTAATTTTTTGTTTCATTAGTGAATGAATAATTTTCTTCTCGCGTCTCATTATCTAAAGACTAACATTACTCACATTCGACTTATAAATATTACTTTAATCTTTGATAAATAAAAAAAATTATTTATCCCCAAAAGATAAAATATGATATTATAAAAGAAATTCTAGATCAATCAATAAATAAACAATTAGCTTAGGCATTAAAGACCACTAATTAACTCCAGCCTAATTAAAAAGTACTATTGTCGTCCTCACACTAGTAAAGTAAATGGACATCAACATGTGTAGAGGGAGAAAACAAGTAATAAGTTATAACACTTAATACAGTAAAACCCCTCCCACTTCAACTCATCTATGTCTTTAAATCACATGAGAAGTAATAAAATCATTAACAAAAGGTCCTAGTATTCTTAAAGTAGAAATAAAATCCCAAGCCAATTTGTGAAGACACCAAACTTGATAGTTGCAGCCTCCTACACAAAAAGAATAGCATACATATCAATGGTTGAATAAAATGCTATACTTAATTAACTAATAAATTTGACTTACACTCTTAAACTAGCATCAACATTCTTTTGGAAGAGAATGCTCCTGCTTTAGGGCTCACCACGGAACCAGATGTTGTAGAGTTGCATTCATCCATAAGTATTGAACAAGAATGCTCCTGCTTGGAAGAGAGTACAGAATCAAAACCAATGAAAATGCTATCAAGCACCTATTTGTCTACTTAGATACGACCAACCGATATACCAAAAAGTCTAGCGAAAAACAATGGCAAAATGATTGTCAAAATGACATTTCAGAATCCAAAACAACAAAGTCGTTCTATGTTTACGTAGCCCGATCGAAGTTTAGATTTCTTCAGCAGTGCGAGGGTAAAGATTATCGTACTGGATACACTTCAGTATAAATCTGAAGTTTAAGAATGCAAAGAAAAGCGCATTTCCTATCATTGCATGACATGGTGAAGAGTCTAATAGAAGCAAAGGAACAGCCATTGTTATTCCTTGACTCGAAAGCCAAGTCATCAGTTTTCATAAGGCTGAATTATCCACATGTAAAGAATCACACACTACTTTCCACTTCAGAATGTACAACTTTCCACTTCATATCTAGTACTTGGAAGTAAGAAATCACACACTACTTTCCACTTCATATCTAGTACTTGGAAGTAAGAAATCATTGTTTTCACTTTGACTACTTTCCACTTCAGAATGTACAACTTAGGCAGCTAGCATATTGCACATGGCTTTGAAAGATTAAGGATCAGCCAACTAATAAATGTTCACTTCACCCAAAAACACAGCTACATCTGGTATAAGATTCAAAAAATGGTCTGATTAATACCAACCGACAGGCCTAGTTGATGAATATGCAATTTGATATGCACAAAGCATAGCAAAAAGGCTTATAGGCTATTTAATCGATATCAGAGTACTAACGCATTGTACCAATTGAGCACAAAAATTCATAACTGAAAAGATAAAGAAAAAACTGTATACTTACAGCAACGCATTGTTGATTCAGACCTCCATTTGCGCTGATTAGCATAAAGACAGTGCTGTTTTTAAGCTTTCCTGCCCCAACAAACTTATTATAGCGCACTTGAGCCACCAGATTAACTAATTCCTGTGACGTGACAGTTGAAACAAGTAAATTCAAAGATAGAGTCTACCAATTTTATATTTAAGTATATGGGATGTAAATTCAAGAGTCATTCCGTTTTGGTGCCCACTGTAATCCAATTGATTCGGGTGTGAACGCTAAAACTACGACAAACCCAGAAAAACAAGCAACCAAAAAGTCATCTGAAATCCTGATCTCATCCCATATACTCTTCTGGCTTCCGGTGAAAAACAGGTTTCCAAGGACCTCTCAACCAGTAATACTTTTGAACATTGTGTCATGCATTGGAGGAGTAATTGTAAGCATCAATACCATATTTCTCTTCTTTTCTGTCCATTATATGCCATTGAAACTCACCAGTTTTCCTAATTCTTTTCTACCGCTTTACTCTTCAACCATTTCAGCCCCTGGCACCCATAAATTGCACACTCATTGCTACAAACTGCTTACACAACACACATACACACCAAAACAGCACAGCAACAGTGCTGCTTCATCCCTTTCACGTGCACAGCTTTTTCATAAGCACATACCATATCTGCACTCACCATTCCACTCCACTCACACATACATATACACACTCCTATACACACCCATCCATACACACAAAATGCAAAAACAATCACAGCCCCTTCCCCTCCTTCCTGCTTAAACCCACTTCACCCACACAACACACACACACACAAACATATATATATATATATATATATATACACACACACACACACATTGTGAACACATCTTCACACCCACCACATGTTCATATATCTTCCATTAAATCCACATCACAAGCACACTTACACTCACACTCACACACCCACACCTCACGGCACTCACACTTGCACAAATCTATGAGCTCAAACCCATCTGTATACACACAAAACACACGCACACACCTAAACAGCCTCTCTTTGGCCTCACTTACACTACCACACATGCATACCCACGAATACAAACACACAGCCTCACCAATCCATACCCATCTCCACGTTCTTACACCCAATGCACTCACCCATGAAGCACTCTCACACACAGCACTAAAGCACACTGCCGTCACTCTCTCTTACTCTTTCTTCTCATTACATTTACTCACCATATCTATAAACATACACACACTGCACTATCTAACACTTTAGACCCTAAGACACTCCCAGAAACACATGCGTCAACCACACATACACTTTGCCATATGCTGCTATCCAATATCTAAACCTATACACATAAAACTCACGAACACACTTCCGGTTTTCTGCCTTTACTGTAAGCATCCCTTAAATCCTTAAATAACCAAAAGAAAAAGGATGAAAAACTTACCGGAAAGCTTCGCCGGAATCTTGTCACCGTTCCTTCTCTCTCTCACTCTCTCTCTAGAGTATTTGGTTGACGGCCGAAAATGCCTTGGACGGCTGCGCCGTTTCAAGACAAATATATATGTATATATATATATATATATATATATATATATATATATATCTTGTCCCACAAAAAATATACATATATATGTATATATGTGTGTGTGTGTGTGTGTGTGTGGAGTGAAACCCTAGTTCGACTAAAAAGAAAACCTACTCCTTATTTGTCGCTAATTCTTTCTACCCAACCTTATTATTTCGGAATAGCCCAATAATAGAATATTTACGATGAATTTTATGTTAGGAAAATTATAAATGGGTTGTCGTGTCCTCCCGTTTGACGAAACGTCGCTAATAATTAGACCACTACTGAAGTTTTTAAATTGTCACTAAAAGATAATATTTCAATGTTACAATTTAAATTCGTCGCTAATTTACACGTCGACGTTTATCGTCGCTAAAAAAAATTATATCAACGTTAAGAATGTTTAAATTTGTCGCTAATAACACTTATTTAATATATGAAGAGTATTTTAGGGTTTTGGGGTATTACACTTACTGTCGAGTTCAAGCCAAAATTTAAAAATTGACTTAGGGTGAGTGTTACTATATTTTACATCTTTTGTGTTTTTAAGGCCGATGATCATTAAAAATGAAGTATAGACCGAAAAGGCGTGGCGGTTGCCTAACACCTTTTTTGTTGCGTAACTTAGTCCTTGGACCCCTCTTTTAGTTTCGACAGACTAGTTGTTCTTTTTGGACACTTTAGAGTCGTTCTTAGGTTTTTCTTATTTTCCTTTAATTAAATAAGACGACGAATCCATTTTAAAATTCCTTTTGCAGATTTTTTTCCAAGGCAGTGCGCCATAGCTGTGCTTTAATAGCCGAAATAATACTAACTAACCCACTAGGATTAGACCTGCAGTAATTAAACAAACTCAGACTGACCCGGATGATCAAAATGAAATAGTTTCCCATGACAATCCGCGGATGCATGATTGATGGATAACCAATCCATGCCTAGTATGCTATCAAAGTTCCGAAGAGCTAATGGGATGAGATCCACATGAAGATCTCTATCCCCTACAACAGCAGGTCTGGCTGTCAGGCGCATATGATCTCACAACCACATGTACAAAAGCAATGAGCTACTCTCAAAAGGAAAGCTGGGATCCTTACGAACATCAGTGATACCAAGCAGAGTTTCAGCTACCACTAAGGGAATTAGGGTTTTACCTCTTGTGGACATTTGAAGCAATATGTCAGCCAAACTCACATCAGCAACCTCAAGGCCAGAAAATGTGAGATACTTGGCAACCAGAGATTGAGTATGATGATATCGGCTCGTGGGGTAGGTGGTGGTTAGAGGATGTAGGGAAGAGTTGCCGGAATTTGACTAGTCAGATTCTAATTCCAGCGGGTTATCACTGTTAGAGTTGCTGAAAAATCAAGTTTCATCTAGGTCAGCTCCTCAGCTGAGCTCTCATATGGAATTTGTCAATTTCCAACATTTTGATCGTCAGGGCAGTCATCATTGTGCCAATAATCTTCAAATTGGTTAAGGTTGGCTAAGATTTAGGCGATCTCGGGAGGTTGGTTTTCAGGGTCTTTTTCTTCCGAATGGGTCTTCTTCGTCTTCCAATGGCATCATTGTCAAGAATCAAAGCAGTTGAGATATTGTCCACTTCCATTGTAAGATGTTGGACATTAAATTCCACTTCTTGTGGATCAAATTGATCAGATCCAATTGCAAGAGCCTCACGCGCTAGGTAGTCTTCACTTTGCACAGGATTAGGTACGACAGTCTTCATCAGGACGAGCTGAGTGGGCCTTGTTCTCCCCATTTCTAAGATTGAAGACTTCGATGCACTTGTAAGCTATACCTCATTAAGTGAGGATTAGGAAGAATTTGGGGAGAATGCATCGTACATATGGGTAATGTGAAGCCTCCATCCTCGTTGGAGATGTTGAATCCCAATGTGTGGGTCCAAGCGGAGTTCGGAAGGGGAGGAAGTGAGTGTGCAAACATGGGTACGCCTTTTAGCATGAAGGTCGCGTAGCAGTCTGGGCCAGATATGTAGGCGTTCCTTTTTGCGAAGGACTCTGCCACTTCCAAAACGAGGCATGGCATTGGGTGTTAGCATGCCCAAAGTGGCCTTATCGATAGCATGCAAAAATACAATCCCATAAGTACATCGAAAAAAACTGCACTCCTGCACGTTGTCCAACAGGTGGATGAAGACAACGGTGAATAGGGGCTCATTAGTTAGCACTCGAACCTTAATTCTGAAATAGTCTGGCTGGTTGTACAATGGTCGGACAAGTCAATTTCCATCAGAAGACCCACCGCGATACCACTCATTTCCGTGAGGTAGTAATGGTAGTAATTATTTGGGATATTACTGACTTGCACCCAAAGGTCTACCGTATTGAAGTGAATGGAGCTGTGGATTACATGGGGAAACCAGTCCTTTAGCAGTAGAAGTGCTCCAAACATGTTCCACAGGGCATTTTTGAGGATCAATGTTACGACCTGAACCCACGGTTGCGCTCGTGAACTAGATCCATGACCGGCCGTAGGTCTATTGGACTCTGACTAAGGCCACTGCTAGGCCGTACTCTCTAAAAACCAATATAACTACAACGAAAGCTAAATATTATATAACTCCAAAATAAGACTTCATTTCTAGTCTTAATAGAAAACTACCATTTATCAACAACAATGAAATAGTTTTTAAAGGTAACAACTACATTCACTGAAATCCAACTACAATTTCATATAAGGTGTATGTCCAAATTCATTACAATCCTTTTTACGGTTACACCTAGAGTGGGACTCAAAGTCATCTAGTGCAGTCTCCAGAGCTCTACTCTAAGTTCAATTCTCACGCTTGTCATCTTCACCTTACTTTTCAACCTGAAATGTAAGAAAGGAATGAGCTTTCACGTGCTCAGTAAGTAACCAGTGATTCAACTAACTGGACCGTAGCACGTCTAAATAATAACTCAGTTTACAAAGCAACTTTACGAGATAAAATCAGGGAGTAAATATTCATTCCTCAAGGCAGGAAATAAGAAGTCTTTCTGTAAAATATAATAGAGTAAAGGGTAAAGGAACAAATCTGAAGGATTAAAGTCGTTTAGCACCAAGAGCGTCATCACAAGACAGTTCCAACCCAATATCACCTCAAACGATATGTTGCAATCAGCCTTTGGTACCATTGACTTGGAACCAGAATCCCATCTTGGAATAATAATAATTGTGGAAGCGGGGCGACCACAAACAACCGTACTGCGCGTCAACATTCCGTCCAAATGACAAGAATCCAAAATCTTATTTTTTCCCATTAGATATGGGGCACAACAACCGAGTAAGCTAAAACCACCCTTTTCGTTTAATTAAATGTAATCCTTTAATGGGTGATGGTTAGGCCATCTCACAACTTTTTCGATTGTTTTTCGAAACATTTCATATCCACAATAAAGTCAACACCAGAACTTCTAACTTGTACTAAGCATTTGAAATCTGAATTCCCTTACAATTTTAACAAAATATCACTTACATGGTTGTCCGGTGTTAACGAGAAATAGTGTCGCACCAGACTTTTTTTACCAAAGTTCCTTTCTCCAAAGCAAAGCAGATAAACGTAACCAAATAGCTCATACATGATAAACAATGTTTTTCAAAGGTAGATAAACAAATATGCTTTTTGAAATGCTAGCTAAATCAACAGGTCACTTACATGAAATGTTAACCGAATCTGGCTCATACATGATAAACATTGTTTTTCAAAGGTTGATAAACATTGTTTTTCAAAGGTTGATAAACAAATATGCTTTTTGAAATGCTAGCTGAATCAACATGTCACTTACATGAAATGCTAACCGAATCCGGAAGTTCTCCTTTGAATCTGACCAAAGTCATCTTTTACCGTATCTGAATAGATGAATCGGTGATAAATTAATTCTTGTTGCTTGCAATTAAATTATAGCGCAAGAAAATATATCGATTTCTACCCTTCCCACTCATCAAATCATAACCTCTTATACAACTAGCTATCTTAACCCGATACTAGGAGTTCTACCCTATCCTTACACCCCATGACTTATGTAAAATTACCAAAATACCCCTTGACAGCTTGCATCATCAGAAATCCCAAAGTAGTTTAAAACATTTTTTCACTAGATTGATTTTTTGGACTAAAATGCCCTTGAGGGGGTTTTTCGCTAAAAGATCCCTAACTTATATCTAAACAGAGTGCTAAGGGGCATGTTCCGTAAAAAAATAGCTATCTGCATTGAAATACCATGAAATTTTAAATACTGAAACATCTAAGTAATATAAGGTCTTCCTAAAATTTTCAGACAAAACAAATCTGATTTGATATGTTAAATAAATCGAGAACCCTTTTTCTCCGATACAATTATTTAGTGTCCTTCACGAATACGGAAAAATCATAGAATTTTCAGTAGTCAAGGTCTCATAGAAATAATTGGGGTCTGTTTTTTGCACTTAGCCAAAATCTGAGCAGAACTATTTTTAAAAAATAGAGTTCAGGACAGCTTAGAAATTAACTACCTATAATGATGATTATGGTTACTATTCATAATTATCCATATGAAAACACACGCTTCTTCACCCTGCTTGCACACACTGTCTTACTTCCTCCCCCCCCTGCTGAGACACACGAAGACACTCAAAAACCACAAAACACACCCAGACACACAGCGCTACCCACACACACACCCGAAACATACACACACGTTAATGCACTACACCTCTCTCACACCCCCCCTTAGTCTCACGCACACATATATTTCACACACTAAACACACACACTGTAACACCCCATACTTTTTTGAGGTGTTAAAAATAATTATCAGTTAGTCCGAAAAATAAAAGGGTGATAATTTTAAGCGATCACTAGGAGTTGGTAGGGTATGAAATTTTAAAATTGTTTTTGGGGTCAAAATGTAATTATGGTAAGTTTAGGGGCCAATTTGTAATTATGAAAAGTTTTTGGGGCTATTTCATAATTATGGAAAATAGGTTAGGTTAGGTTGTACATGTGTAAAATTTCAAGGAAAATTATCATAATATGATGCCACCTCCTACTTTTTCGATGGTGATTAATGTAACAAATAATAGTAGAATAATTGGTAAAAATCTTTAGGAATTTAAAGAAAGAGGAAGAAAAGAAAATCAATAGGAAAAAGAATAGAAGAAAAGAAAGAAAATAAAGAGAGAACAAAGAACTTCGGTGTGTATATATATATATATAAGGAGAGGTTGGAGAAAAATTCTTAAAGGTAACTCTTCTCTTTAGTGTGTAATTTAGTTTGAATCTTGGATGTGTGTGTGTGTGTGTGTGAATTCAACGTGTGTCGTGTGTGTGCCGTGCGTGTTTTATGGGTGTGCAGTATGTGTGCGTGAAGGGTGTGTGTTGTTGTGTGTACATGCGTGTGTTTTCAATGTGTGTGTGTGTGTAGAGGAGAGGGGCTAGTGCGTATGCAGTGTATGTTTTTTAGGTGTGTTAGTGTAACAACCCTAGAAATCTGGAGCTCCGCCGACCCGAACTCCCAGGTTGTTAACCTATTGGATCACATCCAAGCTGCCAGACCCGTTCACTAACACATATTTCAAATATCTAATTCAGCATCAACTCAGATTTCTCAAAGCACTAGATCACAACTGCTTAGCTTAAACTATTACAACTTAGGTTATTCGTAATTCAAATTTCCTAAAAAAAATTTAATAGTACCGACCCGTACATGGGTCTTACTATACAGTGATGATGGGCTCATCAGAATCTCACTCAAACACTAAACCCCATTTCCGAGCAATCTACTGTTGATCAAAACCTGCAAAAAGGAATCAAATGATGGGTGAGCTTTTAAGAGTTTAGTAAGGTCATACAAGGACCAACAAAAGAATTACAAAATGATTCCAATAATCTAATTCACGAAGATTTTCAGAATACTTCAAACGGTAAAAAAACTCAATGATTTCCAAATAGGATCAAAATTCATCATAAATAAATACCAAAACAGACAAATACAGTCACAATGGGTTCCAAAACAATCAATAAAAGATCATCTTCAAAGCCATCATTCCAAAATACGATGATGGTTTTCCAAAGGATTTCAAAACGTACACAGATCATCTGAGACAATTCTTTCCAAAATACACTGAAGATTTCTCAAAAAGATTTCAACACGAGCACAAATTATTTCAGAGAATACTTTCCAGTCGTTTCCGTAGCAGTCACGGCTATTTATAGAACAGAGAAAATAAAATTTAGAGTTTGAAGTTCGACATTAGTCATAAGTAGATCAAATGAGTATTTACGAGTACGAGTTATCAAAATAAGGGTTTGGACGAAAGTCCTTACCCAGGGTTCAGATAAAATCCCTTATCTGGATCCGCAACTAAATTATCTTAACCGGAAGTCTTTAGCTTTAACCTAAACGAAACAATCAACTAATTAGAATAAAGTCTATAGTATAATATTATAACTTAATACGGACTCACGTTTGACAAGTCGATTCGAGTCCCAAATAAGCGATATAAACTAAGCGATAGAAGGAGTGAAAGTTGAATGAGAGGACAAAAAGCAAGTATCGAATTAGATATTAATGAAGACGACGGATGCCAGTATGCAGATTGTCCAAAAGGTATGGCAGGTTGTTTATAACTGCCCGCCTCGTAAGGCCTTATATGAGGATATGCAATAAAGGATTCTAAGTGAGAGTCATTAAAGCCTGGAATTGTTGAAGGAGCGCTATGGCTTTTCCTAGATTGATGGGAGTACGAGAAGGGGTTGAGTCTGCTTTTAAAATCGGACCTAAAGTTGTGATTGAAAAGGGGAAGGGTGATGGGGAAACTAGTATCATCTAAATACTATTGTAGAAAAAGATCATTTAGTGATGAAAACCATTAGCTATTTGAGCGTGAAAGTTAATTTTATGGTGCACAAGTTTAGAAATCGTGTTACTCTTTCCTTGTAAAGACGAGAGAGGGTTCCTAAACGAGAGGGACCCTTAATAGAAATGATTGTGGTGAATGTCGAGGACGTAAGTGGAAGGAATAAGCCCCTGTATTTGGTTAAGAAGACCTTAAGAAAGAGCTAGTAGGACTTTTACAAAAGGTCATAGGAGCTCCAATGGGACAACCGGTATTTGCTGCCATGACAGCCTTGGTAAAAGAAAGAAATGAGTGTAGATCTCGAGACTTTCAGGATGCCCGCCCGGATGAAATCCTACAGGAGGAAAATGGTCCGGTGTGGATAGCTACGTGAATTTTGAGAGATGGAGAAGGTAGTGGAAGTCACAAGATGAAGGAAACTGTCAACAGGGTGATTTTCACTAGTCATATGTACAAGAGGAGTTCCAGGTTGTTGAGAACGGACAAAAACAAGTTGAGGAGAGTAGTTTATTTGGTATGTATTACTTAGAATAGGTTCAGGTAACATGTTGATGACAAAATATTTTCTGCTTAAATTGCAGTGTAAGTCGGAGACAAGTTTCTCATGTCAAAGTATAAGGATATAAAGGTGGAAAAGTATATCAGAGAATTTGGTGAGTTGGCCTATTGCCCTCGTCAGGTGATGATAGAAAATTTTGAAAAGCGAAACAAAATGAAGAGAATTGGAAAATACTCCTTAAAAAGGGACAGGTAAGGAGGTTCTAATGGGGATTTGCTACGGAAGTAGCAGAAAAAATTGAATGGTGGAGGCAGGGAATAAAGAGGTCTGGAAAGAAAGAAATGAGAGAGGACGGAAAAGAGGTCGAATCTAGGATCGAAACTGGAAAAGTGGGAAAAAAAATTGTAAGAAGCAAGCATATGATAAAAAATCCGGACAAAGTTCAGGGCAAAGAGGAGGAAATAGAGAACGTAGATGGTGCGAATTGAGGCATGAAGCTATGGACTATGTTAAGGCAATTGAAGAATGTCCTACATATGTGAGTAAGCCGCTGAGCTAATGTTTAAGATGAATCAAAAAAGGTTGTTTCGAATGTTAACAGCCAGGGTATATTGAACGGAGGTGCTCTAAAGGATAATGATGGTCATTGAAGTAAAAAAAAGGAAAAGAAAAGAGGGATTTATGAGACTATGTATCGATTTTTCGAAGCTGAATAAGGTGACAGTCAGGAGTAATTACTCATTGCCTGACCTAGATGATATGTTGATCAGTTGCGGGGTGCTAAGTGTTTTTTTTCTTTGATTGATCTTAGAACAAGTCATCACTAGTTAAGGATAAAGAAGGAAGAAGTTGTCAAGATTGTATTTAGAAACAAAGATGGTCATTATAAATTTTTGGTGATGTCATGTGGATTAATTAACGCTCTTTTGGCATCTATGAATCTGATGAATCAAGTCTTTTGAGAGTATTTGATCATTGTGTCGTTGCCTCATTCGTGACCTTATGAATGGTAGTAAAGACAAAGAAAAGCTTGCATGATGGCAAGTTTAACAAATTTTAAGAAAGCTAAGTTGTATGTCAAATTCAAGAAATATGAATGCTGACTTGGAAATCTGGATGTATGGGGTTGATGTGGAAGCAAGTTAGGAGATCTGGGAGAAGTTAAAAAGGTGATAAATGGAAAACGTCGTAAAAAAAAAATCGGCGTTGAGATTAATAGCTCTCTAAGCTCAATCGGAGGCTATTAGGGAATTATTGAGATTTTCTCGGAGATGCCTTGTTAGAAAAAAAAACTGACTGCGATGATTACTATGCCCAGTCAATAAGAAAGTGAACAAACTTGAAGTCCAAGTTCGAGTAAGGAGAAAATGAAGTAACAGTCTATCTCACATAAAACAATATATGACTGACGCTTCCTGAATGGATCAAGGAAGCTCAAGGATAAGACTAAAATATGCACGAAATCCAGCGATGTTTCAAAAAAAATGAAAAGAGAATTTGGAGTGTTATGAGGATGGTAATTATGAATGTGAAGGTCAGATATATGTTCCACCTAATGATGAATTGAGCGAGGAAAGTGGGAAGGGTACTCATAGTTTTAAGTGCCAATTCACTCAGGAGAGACGAAAATATACCTTAGGTTATGGCCCAAAGAATTTTGGTGGCCTAGCATGAAGAGGGACATATAAAAGTTTGTATCCCGATGTTTGACCTGTTAACAGGTAAAAGTGGATCATGAGAAGATCGTCAGATAGTGGAAACCAGTCTTTGCACCTGAGTAGAAATGGGAACACATTATAAGGGATTTTGGTGTTAAGGTTACCATAAACAACTAAGAGATATATGTCTATCTGGGTTGTAGTGGATAGGTTGACTAGGACGTCCTAATTTATTCTTATCCGGTAAGAATATTCTTGCCCAAACTTTTATTAAGCGAGTGGTTAGTCGTTATGGAGTTCCAGTAACTATTATGTCTGGTAGAGATGCGAGGTTCGTCTCTAGAATTTGGAATGTTTTGCAAGAAGAAATGAAAACGAAGTTGACCATGAGTATAGCCTTTTTACTTCAGACGGGTGGCCAGTCGGGACGTACGAAATAAATATTAGAAGAGTGTTCAAGGCCTGCATTAATTATTTTGGCAGAGCATGGCGTGAACAATTACCCTTAGTCGAATTCTCCTATAACAATGGTTATCAGTCGAGTACAGAACTAGCTCTTTATGAAGTGTTGAATGGCCGAAGATGTCGCACGTCTAATTGTGGGATAATGGTTGGGGAACAAAGACTGTTTTGCACGAAACTGTGGTGAGAAATAGAAAACAAAGTGATCGATATCCAAGAGAGAAATCTCATTGCGCAGAATTGGCAGAAAAACTGTGCTGACAAGAGGTGTAGGATGTTGGAGTTTGAAGTAGGTGGCCTTGAAATTTAATAAATTTCACCATGGAAAATGAATCATGTGACTCAGGAAGTAGGGAAGTTAAGTCCAAGGTTCACCAGACTGTTTAAAATCATGTCTAGGATTAAGAGAATATCATACAGGCTTTATCTATGTCCAAGATTTAGTTGATTGCATAACGTGTATCATTTATCAATGTTGAGGAAGTATGATCGCAATTCTATGCATGGGATCCAGTTAGAACAAGTTGAAATTCGAGATAATATCTCGTACGAGGAGGCACCGATAGAGGTGATTGATGGAGAGGAACATGTTTTACGTTAATGTCGGGTAGTCAAATTTGTTTGGGGAAAATCATGCGGTTGAGGAAGCCACCTTGAAACCCGAGGTGCTAATGTGGTGATAATGTCCGCATCTAGTTGCATAATGAGGTTTCCCCTATTTCAAGGACGAAATTTATTTTAGGGGGGGGGGGGGAGGTTTTGATGCCATGAAAATACCAAAATTTAATCTAACCGTAAATTCGAATAATTAATGGGGGCTATTTTTATTAAGTAGCACTATGTGGGTAATAATTAAGTGTTAGGGAGCTAAGGGGTTAGTGTGGCCTTGGGGGTTAAAATGTAATTTTAGAAAGTTAGGAGGGGCAAAAATACAATGTTGGAAAATATGGTGAATAGGATGTATATTTTTATTAAGTAGCAACATTTTGGTGAAAATTAGGTGTTAGGGGGTTAAATGAGGGGTTAGTGTGGCCTTGGGGTCAAAGTGTAATTTTTCTAAAGTTGTGGGGCCAAAGTGCAATTTTAGAAACTTGAGGGGCCAAAGTGTAAAATTTGAAAGTTTGCAAAATGTCTCACAATTTGGGGAAAAGTCAGTCGAGTGGTGGCCATCTACTGGTTAAATTGAGCTGACTAAGTCTTAAAATATTGTGGGGATAAGATTTATGGAGAGAAAATATAAAAATAATTTTTGGGGTGCAAAATGGAAATAAGGCAAAGTCTGGAGACCAGCCAAAGAATAGGAACAAAAAAGAAGCAGCGGGAAGGAAAAAAGGGAAGAAAAAAAAAGGGGAAAGGAGGAAGAAGAAGGAGGGAAAGAAAAAAAAAGAAAGGGGAAGAATTCTAAACCTATCAGGTATGATCTTGAACCCTAATCGCGAAAATTGTGTAGAATTTGGGTTGAATTTGGGTTTCTCGATTGTGTATGTATATAGGTTCGGGAATGGAAAATTGAATGAAGTCATGATGAAATTGTCTAATGTGAGAATCTAAAACAACAAAGAAGAGAAACTAACTAGGGTTTCGTATTCAGCGTGATTTCAGTGTGTGTTTGGAAGAGTTAGTGTGTGTGTGTTTGGAAAATTTAGTATGTGTGTGTTCGATGACTTCGACGATGTTGATGGCGATGATTCCAAAAATGAATATGATTGACTTGTACTGCTGTAACATGCATTCTTTTAGTACTCGGTTCATATAGTATTTTTATACTCGGTTCATTTATGTAGTGTTGTAACATGATATGGACTATACATTGTTTTTAATGTGTTAATTTCTTTGGACTTGTTATACACGAAGTCAGACATGGATAGATTACGGGCCATTAGTGGTCACGATGGACGTTGAGCTGCATCCACCCTGGTGGCTCCCGCCTCGTCATTGCCCGCTAATGAAGAGGCACATAGTGCTCACATCCAGCAGGCAAGGGCCTAGCCGCAGCCCTGCCCCAGTCCCAACCCCAGGCCGATTCCTCCCACACGCTCGCTGGTTCTCCTTCTTCTGTGGGTTCAACCTCAGGTATATTTGATAACGGCGTTTGGTCATAATGCTAGACTTATATTTAAATTATACTTGATCTGTAATAATGTTGGTGTTTCGTAGGATCTAGAACGAGGCCGTGAACCAGCACGCGGGGTGCGCATCGATCCCTAGTGTAAGCATAGAGTTACTTTCACCCAGGAGGGTCAGTAAGCAAAAAAATTACATAATGCAGTACTTACAATCTTCAATTCTGATATTTATTACGGTCTACTTATTTAAAGTATTCGATGCTTGTTTCTTTATCAGGATCCTGGAGACTCCGGCGAAGATGAAGATCGGCGTCCTTGTGAAGGGCCGATTCTTTGAGCCACGGTTATACTAGAAGGATTGGGATGCCGAGACGAGGGAGTCCTTATGGGAGGAGTGGCTGGTATCGTTTTTAGCCGTTTGTGTCAGTCATTATTTGTTTAATTAGAACGTAATTTTAAATAAATCGTATTGATTGTGTAATTGGATGCCTTGTAGGAGGGGTTCGAGTTTGAGTCGCTTAAGCAACGAGCGTTGGGGCGGCAAGCTTTTTTTGCCTACATCGACAAAAATTAGTGGCGATGGTTGCACGACGCACGGGAGCGGGCAAGGAAGATGACGCCCGATGGTACCTCAATGAAGTAGTGGAAGGGATTTCCCCCTCATTGGATATCTCCATCTGTATGGGGATAGAAGATTGATAAGTGGATGATTGGTCCATCCTGGGAGGCCAAGAGTAACAATGGGAGCGAGAATAGATAGGATAAAGATCCCAGGCACATGGGGGAGGGGGGGTCTGTGGCTCACGACGTCCTTCGACACAAGAATGCGGTTGAGCACCCGAACCTGGCGGCGGATGAGGTCATAGCTCTGACGTACTATCAGATGCACGTGAGGAAAAAGGATAAGGACGATCAACACCGGGCGGGGGATTTTGTTTCAGATATTTCGTGGCAGATCGATGTAAGTTACGGATTAATTTGTTTAGTTTGTTAAATTTTTGCCTTTGCATTCGATGTTTGTCGCCTTAATATTTTGAATGTCAAATCACTATTTTGCAGACCTCGTATGAACAGATCAGGGGGGTCTGGGCAGCAGTCTGGACGACAATCAGCGTCCACGAGTACAGGCACGAGTACTGGGGGATTAAAGTGATGGCTGGAAACACCGGCGGTCGTCAATAGGAAGAAAGGCCGCGTAAAGCCTCCCTGGTACGACTGCACGTGTCCTGATAGGACCGTCCCCACCCCCAGCTCCCCCTCCACAGACCCAGACATCGACCATGGAGTGACCATCGTTACAAGAGGACGAGATCCATCGCACTGCTGCGGAGGTGTATAGGATGATCGCGGCAAATAATCAGGTACAACCACTATATACGTTTAGTAAACACTTTATACGATTGCTATTGAGATTAATGAGTCCGTGCCTTTACATGCAGGGCACTCCTGCTAGACATGCCGAGCCGGATCCGAATCATAGTGCCCCCATGGACGAGGACGGTCAGCAGGATTTAGATCCAGGACTCGCCGAGCGCTGATCAACCCTTCCACTCCTAGCTGTTTGTATCCCGCTCCCGTGCCCCTCGACTTGTACTCCCCTCTCCTCCCCTACTCTATTGTACCCCGGTCATGTGCCCTCCTGAACTTTGTATACATTTTATTTTTCGATTAGTATAGAATCCATTCTTTATACATATGTGTTGTGTCTATTTTAGGGTTAAATAATTGTCGATGGATCAGCAATTATTTAATCCTAATGTGCATTGAGAAATATTTTCTGGGTTGAGAATGATTGTTGAGAATTTATAATTACAGGTTTGGATATTAAAAAAATAAAAGATATATTTTTAAAATTAGTTTGACTTTTAGCGACGGATTTTATTCTGTCGCTAAAAGTCTTACTTGTTCTGCGAATAAATGATTTTTAGCGGCGAAAATTCCGTCGCTGTAGTTTTAAGCGACAGACTTTTAGCGACGGATTTTCTGTCGCTAAAACTCATCAATTTTTGAATAATTTTTAGTGACAGATTACGTTTGTCGTTGAAACTTTTGACGACGAATCTTTTCGTCGCTAAATATTTTACGTAATAAAATATATCTCAAAAAAGAAATAATTTAAAATACGAAAAATATGTTTAGCGACGAAAATTCCGTCGCTAATCGTATAATGTTTCAATGGTTGACTTCCGTGTTGAGTACAATTGTTTCCTCTATGTTCCGTTTACAGACACTACAAGAAAAGAGGGAATTAGCGACGGACTAAATTCCGTCGCTAAAAGTCGTTTCAGAGACGGAAATAACCGTCGGTAAAAGTCCGTCGGTAAAACTATTGACCGACGGAATAATTCAGTCGGTAAACACCCGTCGGTGAAAGTAGGGTTTTTCCGACGGACTTTAACCGACGGGTGTGTTCTGTCGGTAAAGGACTTAAAAAGATCAGATCCCCTTTCTTTTCTTTCTCCCGTTGCTCTCTCTCTCTCTTTCTCTCTCTCTCACCGGCGATATTCTTTCTGTCGCCATCCCCGTCAACCTAGCCCCGGACGGAATAGAGCCTGCCACCCCCACTGCCGCCCATCTTCAAAACCGAAGGACCGCCGCCACCACTGCCGCGCTGCCACCACTGCCGCGCCGCCACCACTGCCGCGCTGCCACCACTGTCGCGCCGCCACCACCGCCGAACGATTTCTTGTTGTTTCGAGACATAAATTAAAAGGTGCGGTTTCAAATGCGTCACTTTAATTTCTTCCGATATAAAATGCGTCAAAACTTGATATTTAATATTTTGTCCATACATTTGTAAGTTGCTTGCTTGCTGAATTATTCTGAGGAAACGAAAACCGCTTTTGTTGATTCTCTGTTTTCAGTTAGCTAGAGATAACAGATCATACCGTCTTTATTTTCTGTAAGACTGTTTGTTTGTAATTATTGATGCTCTATCCAAACCAAATCCTCTTCGATCATCTGTACCAAAGTCAAATAGTATAAGTTCTCTTCATGCTTGCCTTAAGTCTTTTTATCCAGTATATATAGACAATGCTTATAGAACCTGTGTCTGTAATAGCTAGATCCGCATTTGACATGCTCAATGACTGCTGATTTAATTTTAAAATTAACTACCCAACTTATAAATCACGGTTCTCCATTGGAACTGAACTGATTACGATCGAATTTCTGAACATGGTCCTAGCAATTGTTAGACTAAAGATGGAATATACTTAGTTTTTTACTTAAGATGGTGTATGACATCGTTCGTTTATTTTTTTTCTTTTTTTAGAATGAATGAATAGGGTCCCAATTCAACCGACCACTAAATTGAAGTAATTGAACCCTAAATTGAAGTAATTGAACCCTAATTAAACCCTAAATTGAATGCCCTAATCGAATCGAACCCTAAATTAAACTAATTGAACCCCTAATTAAACCTTAAATTGATTGCCCCAATCTAACCGAACCCTAATTGAACCCTAAATTGAATGCCCTAATCCAACCGAACCCTAAATTGAACTAATTGAACCCTAAATTGAATGCCTCAAATCAACCGAACCCTAAATTGAATCAATAGAGCCCCCTAATTGAACCCTAAATTGAAGTAATTGAACCCTAAATTGAATGCCCTAATTGAATCGAACCCTAAATTAAACTAATTGAACCCCTAATTAAACCCTAAATTGATTGCCCTAATCCAACCGAACCCTAAATTGAACTAATTGAACCCTAAATTGAATGCATCAAATCAACCGAACCCTAAATTGAATCAATAGAGCCCCTTAATTGAACCCTAAATTGAAGTAATTGAACCCTAAATTGAATGCCCTAATTGAATCGAACCCTAAATTAAACTAATTGAACCCCTAATTAAACCCTAAATTGATTGCCCCAATCTAACCGAACCCTAATTGAACCCTAAATTGAATGCCCTAATCCAACCGAACCCTAAATTGAACTAATTGAACCCTAAATTGAATGCCTCAAATCAACCGAACCCTAAATTGAATCAATAGAACCCCCTAATTGAACCCTAAATTGAAGTAATTGAACCCTAAATTGAATGCCCTAATTGAATCGAATCCTAAATTAAACTAATTGAACCCCTAATTAAACCCTAAATTGATTGCCCCAATCTAACCGAACCCTAATTGAACCCCAAATTGAATGCCCTAATCCAACCGAACCCTAAATTGAACTAATTGAACCCTAAATTTAATGCCTCAAATCAACTGAACCCTAAATTGAATCAATAGAACCCCCTAATTGAACCGAACCCTAAATTGAACTAATTGAATCCTAAATTTAATGCCTCAAATCAACTGAACCCTAAATTGAATCAATAGAACCCCCTAATTGAACCCTAAATTGAATGCCCTAATCGAACCGAACCCTAAATGAAACTAATTGAACCCTAAATTGAATGCCCTAATACAATCGAACCCTAAATTGAAATAATTCAAGCGCATCGGATATGTGAATTTTGAACATTTTTTCCCATTTGAACATTGATCATTTGTTTGATAATTTTAGGTTGTTAATTGTGCGTTTTAGAATTGTGATTATTGATCGATGATTTTAGGTTATTAGCTGTGCATTTGAAGTAATTGCGATTATTAATTGATGATTTTAGGTTGTTAATTGATGATTTTAGATTGTTAATTGTGCATTGAGCATTTGAGATATTGAGATTATTGACGGAGGATGGGACCCAATTGGATTGAATGTGTGATTTTTGTTAATTTTTATTGCATTGAGCATTTGAGAATTGAGAATTGAGATTGTTGACGGAGGATGGGACCCAATTGGATTGAGATACCTGTTAGTTAGCGCAGACACGGACACCACGTCTGATCGACGGTGTCCGACATTTAGAAAACAAATTAACGTATGCCGATGTGTCTGGAGGTGCGTGTCGGTGGGCGTCGGACACGTGTCCGGAGGCGTCGGACACGTGTCCAGAGGCGTCGGACACGTGTCGGTATGTGTCGGACACGTGTCGGACACGTGTCCGGAGGTGTCAGACACGTATCGGACACCATATCGACACCCTATATGAGGTGTCGGAATTGAGGTTGTTGAATGTGCATTAAATTTAGGTTAGTTAGGTTAATGCGACATTTTTAGCATGCACCCCCTGGAATCTAATCGTGGCTCCAGCGCTGGCTATAATTAGCCCTAATTAGTCCTGATTAACAATATTTTAGTAAATCAATTAACCCTAATTAGCTCTAACGAGCCTAATTAGTTTTAATTAACCCTAAGAACCTGATGAAATTCAAATTAGCTGTAATTACCTCAAATTAGCCCAAATGAACCCAATTATGCGCATATTGATTGTAGTTAGCCTAATTAGTCATAATTTGCACTAACATAACCCAATTACGCCTAATTAGCGCTAGTTAGGACTAATCAACACTACTCGGCACCATCAAAACCCTAATTAGGACTAAATAACCCTAATTAGTCCTAATCAACCCTAATTAGCTATAATTATTCGAAACTAGCCCTCATTAACATTAATTAGCCCTAACATAACCCAATTAAGCCTAATTAGCCCTAATTAGGACTAATCATCACTACTCGGCACAATTAAACCCTAATTAGTCATAATCAACCCTAATTAGCTATAATTATCCGAAACTAGCCCTCATTAACATTAATTAGCCCTAACATAACCCAATTAAGCCTAATTAGCCCTAATTAGGACTAATCAGCACTACTCGGCACAATTAAACCCTAATTAGGACTACATAACTCTAATTAGTCCTAATCAACCCTAGTCAGCTATAATCATCCGAAACTATCCCTCATTAACATTAATTAGCCCTAACATAACCCAATTAAGCCCAATTAGCCCTAATTAGGACTAATCATCACTACTCGGCACAATTAAACCCTAATTAGGACTAAATAACCCTAATTAGTCCTAATCAACTCTAATCAGCTATAATTAATAATCGTAATTAACCCTAATAACCCAGTTAGCCCTAATTAGCCCTTGTACATCCCATAATTACTCCATGTTGCCCAGAGATGGTTCAATTACTCGTTGTTTACAAACCCTGCCTTCTTTATATTAATTGTTGTTTTGAGAAGTCCATTGGCAACGAGATGGTTCAACTCGTTGCCAACGAGTTCTATTTAATGTGGAATTGATAACATATGCAACGATCATTCTGCAGTTTTGATATTTCGGAAAGATTCTTGCATATCTTATCAATTTCTGAACACATGCATGCATAGAAACCCTTAGTTCCCGTTCAAAGGTACTCATTACAAAGTAATGCCTTGTAATGAGCCTTTGGATGTCCAGTTTGGACAGTTTGGAAAAGCTAATTGTTTATAAAACAGTATTTTGACTCATGCTTTATGTTCTATGTCGTGGATATTTGGTACACGTTCTCGTGTGTTTCTCCGGGTGCATACAGATCTGGTGTTCTAACATCCGTCAAACCTTCCTGAGCAAGGTTAGATGAATGTTAGAACACCTAATCGATGTGGTGTACTTGGAGAAATGCGGGGAGGTGCTGCCGAATTTTCCACAGACATCGGACTAAGCATGAGTTATTCACTGTTTTATAAACATGTGCTTTTCTGAATGGGATAGGACCACTACCTGTTCAAGAGTGGAGGGGAAATATGTAGACATGTTGTAACATTCATGCATTGATATTTACATCGGCAATGCCTAATCACTGGTCATTATTGAAGGTGGTATACAGTACGATAATTCAGTCGTCATGTCAGTCGATCGAAGTTGGATGAAAAGGAAGAATGCTGAAGATTTTGAGTGTCGCGTTGACGAATTTCTCGACTTCGCTTATGCGCATCCTGCACATGTTGACCTTGATAAGATAAGGTGCCCGTGCGGTAGATGTGAGTTGTTGCACTGGAGAAAAAGAATTGAAGTAAAATGGCATCTTCGTCGGTACGGTTTTATGGGTGGATACACAAGGTGGACGCAGCACGGGGAAACGATAGTATTGTCGTCCAACCTGGCTAGTCAAACTGAAGTTAGGGAGGAGGCACGATATGATTTCCGAGATATGATTATGGATGCTGGGCATGCTAATGTTGACTGGGGTAACGACAGGCCACAACCGCCGAACGAGGGGGCTCATCAGTTTTATGAGTTGTTGAGAGCTGCGGAAGAGCCGCTGTGGGATGGAGCTCCGAAACACACACGGCTGTCTGCGGTTAGTAGGTTATTACAGTTGAAATCAGACCACGGGCTGAGTGAGAAAGGTTTTAACGAGTTTGTTACCTTCATCAAAGAAATACTGCCCGAAAGTGAAAAGCTACCGCCGTCGTACTATGACGCGAAGAAGATGATGAGGAAACTTGGGTTGAGCTATGACCGGATAGATGCGTGCAATAACGATTGTGTATTATTCTGGAAAGAGAATAAGGATTTGTCATTATGTCCAGTGTGTGATCATTCGAGGTACAAACCGGACAAAGGGAAGAAGAAAAACATTGCATGGAAGATATTGCGATATTTCCCGGTCACACCACGGCTTCAGAGAATGTACTACTCCTCCAGTACGGCTGAACATATGAGGGCTCACCGTGAGACTCGCAGCAACGATGCCGATGTGCTGACACACCCAGCTGATGGAGAGGCGTGGAAGGAGTTTGACCGCAGGCATCCAGTCTTTGCTCAGGAAGTTCGGAATGTTAGACTTGGTCTGGCAACCGATGGGTTCAACCCTTTCGGTCAGTCTACCACGCCTTACTCCTGTTGGCCTGTTATTATTGTCCCTTACAACCTTCCACCAGGCATGTGCATGAAGAAGCCGTATATGTTCTTGTCGTTGCTTATTCCGGGGCCGAAGAGTCCCGGTAAGGACATAGATGTGTATTTAAGGCCGTTGATTGATGAGTTAAAACAATTATGGAATCATGGAGTCGAAACATATGATGCATCCCTTAAACAAAATTTTCAGATGAGGGCTGCTTTGATGTGGACTATACATGATTTCCCCGCATTGGGAATGACGTGTGGCTGGAGCACACATGGGAAGCTAGCATGCCCTGCTTGTATGGGCGTGAACCCCGGTCATACGTTAAAGCACGGCGGAAAGGCCTCGTGGTTCGGATGTCACCGTAAGCTTTTGCCACCGGGCCATCAGTTTCGTAGGCAGAAGGATAAATTTGACGGGACAATCGAGCGTGAGGTTGTCACGCTGGACTACCCATCTGGTGAAGAAGTACTCTCACACCTGGAGGCACTTGATACTGACATACCACACGGTAAGGGTGTGCCGGATCAGAAGATTGCAGGGTTCGGGAAAGAGCACAACTGGAGAAAATTTTGTATCTTCTGGGAGTTAGCCTACTGGAGGACGCTCGTTATCCGAAACAACATGGATGTGATGCATATTGAGAAGAACGTTTTTGATAATGTGTTCAACACAGTGATGAATTTCAAGGGCAAATCGAAAGATCACCTTAAAGCGAGAAGGGATCTACAACAGTTGGGTGTACGCCGTGAATTGCATCCTCGGACAGTCAGTGGGAGGACCATACTTCCGAAAGCACCTTACTGTCTAGACAAGAAACAAGTGGAGAAGGTCTGTCAGTGGGTTAAGAATTTGAAGCTTCCGGATGGGTTTGCGTCCAACATATCTCGTTGTTGCAATGTATCGGAATGCAAGTTCCAAGGGATGAAGAGTCACGACTGCCACGTATTCATGGAGAGATTCATTCCTATTGCCTTCCGGGGACTGTTGCCACGGGTTGTTTGCGAGACTTTGACTGAATTATCTCATTTCTTTCGAGATATATGCTCTTCTACGATCCGGGTGAGTAACATGGAAGTGCTTGAGAAGAACATTGTGGTGACGATTTGCAAGCTGGAGAAAATCTTCCCACCTTCGTTCTTTGATTCAATGGAGCATCTGCCTGTTCACTTGGCATATGAAGCTAAGATGGGTGGACCCGTGCAATATCGGTGGATGTATCCCTTCGAGAGGTAATCCTTAAATTGTTACAGTTGTTCGTTTACACTTAATGCGACATCTGTTATCATTGATATTCCACCTAACTCGATTCCCTAAACTTCTAGGTTCATGTTCCATTTAAAGAAAAAAGTCCGTAATAAGGCTCGGGTTGAGGGCTCAATTGCGGAGGCTTACGTAATGGAAGAACTTGTAAACTTTTGTAGTCAATATTTCGGTTCGGATGTTGGTACAAGGTTAAATCAACTAGGCCGAAATGATCCCGGAGCAAGCACAAATTTGGAAGGGCAATTGTCAATATTCAAGCAGTCAGGTAGTCCGTTCGGCCGAACGTATACTCGATGGCTAACAGATGAAGAGTACAGTGCTGCAACAATATATGCCCTTCTAAATTGCGATGAAGTTTCGGCATTCGTTGAGTAAGTTAAAGTCTTAATTCACTTACATTGCTGTACATAATTGAAAGTGTGTGTTAAGCGAGTTAAATGCATATTGGTTTGCAGTGAGTTCGATGCGGAATCTTTAATCACTGATCCCGCTGGACTTGAATCTCACCGGAAATCACAATTTGTACAGTGGTTCAAAATCCGTGTAAGATTATTTAACGAAATTATATTATGTGTTATATACAGTTCTGTGGCCAATTAGTATACTGATTTATCCTTAATTTTTACCGTCATCTACAATAGGTTCAGTCAATGGATAGACCAGTGGCCTCCTGCTTGAAATTACTAGCCGAAGGCCCTAACAAACAAACATCCTGTTACGGAGGCTATATCATCAACGGGTTTAGGTTTAACGTAAAAGATGATGACCGAACAAAACAAACCCAAAACAGTGGAGTCTTGGTCAACGGCGACTGTTATGCCGAGAATTGCATGGATTTTTACGGAGAGCTAGATGAGATTGTTGAGCTAACATATCTGGGTTCCCAAAACCGCCTGGTAATGTTCAAGTGTACGTGGTTCGATGTCACATGCAGCAGAGGAATCCGTGTTAGCTCTCAAGGGATTGTAGATGTCAATGTCAAGTCAAGACTTGCATCAGACGAGCCCTTTGTGTTTGCTAGTCAAGCTGTACAAGTCTTTTACGCGGAGGACGTCGCCAATCCCAAATCTCATTGGTATACAACTATCAAGTCCAAGAAATTGCCCGTGACATATGACAGTGAGCTAGACTCCTTTCAAGCCGACCAACCACGTGTCTTGTTCCCTGTTGAGGTCAACAACGAGGAGGACGATCTTCCTCTTCCAACAACACTTCTTGTGGGAGAAGAAGTCGTAGATGATGACGCGGAAGATGTTGAAAGTGTTGGAGATGATGTGACCGAGTCTACTGATGAAGAGGATGAATTAGAAGATGAAGAGGACGACGAGTCCCACGAAGAAGAGGGCGACGAGGATAGTGATGAAGATGATTCGCAAACTGAAAATGATTGACTTGTAATGTTGTAACATCACGGGAAAAATGTAGTAACATTTTAGAACTTGGTGTTTATTGATGTGTTTTTGCACATCCGTTCATATATATATATATATATATATAGTGCCGATGATGATTTATGCCTAAATTATTGTTTTTCACGTGTTAATGTCTTTGTATATAATCTATATGAAGTCAGATATGGATAGGATACGGGCTATTCGTGGCCGGGCTGGACGCCGAGCTGCTTCCTCCCCGGTTAGTCCCACCTCGTCATTGCCTACTGATGACGAGGCACAGAGTGATCGCGGACAGCCATCGGGGGCCCAGCCCCAGCCGTCGCCGTCATCGTCGCCCCAGCCCCAGCCATCACCGTCGCCCCAGCCCCAGCCGTCTCCATCTTCCGTGGGTTCTACCTCAGGTATAGTTGATAACGGTGTTTCGTACATTTTCGCTAGCCTTATATTTGAACTGTATTAATGTCTGTGTTTTGTAGGATCTCGACGAGGCCGTGGTCCGACACGCGGGGTACGCATCGACCCCCAGCGTAAACAGAGAGTTACGCTCACGCAGGAGGGCCTGTAAGTACTAAAAATATCACCTCATGCCTTATGTTTAAAATTTTTGGGTGTTAATTTATATTTGAACTGTATTAATTAATTTAATTACTTCTTTGGCAGGATCCTGGAGAATATGGCGAGGACGAAGATCGGCGTTCTTGTGAAGGGCCGATTCTTCGAGCCACGCCTGTACTGGAAGGACTGGGATGCCGCTGCGAGGGAGGCCCTATGGGAGGAGTGGCTGGTACGGTGAAGTATTTTTTTCAGCGTTAGTAAATGTTAAATTACAGTTTGTTTTATGTTGTTAATTTGTGTTATTGAATGCATTACAGGAGGGGTTCACGTTTGACACGCCTGAGCAGCAGGTACTGGGGCAGCAGGCTTTCTTTGCCTACATCGGCAAGAATTACCGCCGATGGCTCCACGATGCACGGGACCGGGCGAAGAAGGCGCTGCCCGCGGGTGCCCCGATGACGGACATGACGAAATATCCCCCACATTGGATATCTCACCGTGTATGGGGGGAGATGATAGATCGGTGGGCTGCGGATCCAGGTTGGGACGCCAAGAGTAAGAGCGGGGCTGAGAACAGACAGAACAGAGATCCGACGCACACGGGGGGGTCGGTGCCACACGACATCGTCCGACACATGAACGCGGTCGAGCACCCGGATCTAGAGGAGGATGAGGTCATAGCTCTGACCTATACTCAGACGCACGTGCGGAAGAAGGACAAGGACGAGACGCACCAGGCGGGCGACTATATTTCAGATATTGCCCGGCGGATCGATGTGAGTCAATTTATTTAAGTTAATGTTTTTTCTTTCTATCCTCAATGTCTGTTTCGTTAATTAATGCCCTAACATATCGTTAAACCACTATTTTTGCAGGCCTCGTATGAACAGCTAAGGGGGTCCGAGCAGCAGTCCGGACAGCCATCAGCGTCCACTAGTACGGCTGCGAGTACTGGGGGGTTGAAGCGATGGCTGGATACGCCGGAGGTCGTGAATCGGCCGAAAGGCCGCATACGCGGCCTGCCTAGCACGACTCCTCGTGCCGTGATAGGAGCGTCCTCACCCCCTACTGCCCCTCCACAGACACCGGCTCCTCAGCCTCAGTTGGACGACAAGGAGATCCAGCGCATCGCTACAGTGGTGTGCCGGATGATGAGGGAGCAGGGCACTGCTGGACCAGCCGCCCCGGCCCCGGTTCAGCAGGATCCAGATCCGGGACTCGGGAAGCCCTGATGAGCCCCTTCCCGGGCCCGTTCCTGGCTTCCCCCCCCCCCCGCGCCCGGCTTGTACTCTTCTCCCCTCTCCTAACCGGCTATCTCCGGTTCCCGGCTTGTCCATGTATGCGTTTTTTTATATAAATAAGGATGAGGTCATAGCTCTGACCTATACTCAGACGCGCGTGCGAAAGAAGGACAAGGACGAGACGCACCAGGCGGGTGACTATATTTCAGATATTGCCCGGTGGATCGATGTGAGTCAATTTATTTAAGTTAATGTTTTTTCTTTCTATCCTCAATGTTTGTTTCGTTAATTAATGCCCTAACATATCGTTAAACCACTATTTTTGCAGGCCTCGTATGAACAGCTAAGGGGGTCCGAGCAGCAGTCCGGACAGCCATCAGCGTCCACTAGTACGGCTGCGAGTACTGGGGGGTTGAAGCGAGGGCTGGATACGCCAGAGGTCGTGAATCGGCCGAAATGCCGCATACGCGGCCTGCCTAGCACGACTCCTCGTGCCGTGATAGGAGCGTCCTCACCCCCTGCTACCCCTCCACAAACACCGGCTCCTCGGCCTCAGTTGGATGACGAGGAGATCCAGCGCATTGCTACAGTGGTGTGCCGGATGATGAGGGAGCAGGGCACTGCTGGACCAGCCGCCCCGGCCCCGGATCAGCAGGATCCAGATTCGGGACTCGGGAACCCCTGATGAGCCCCTTCCCGTGCCCGTTCCTAGCTTCCCCCCCCCCCCCCGCGCCCGGCTTGTACTCTTCTCCCTCTCCTAACCGGCTATCTCCGGTTCCCGGCTCGTACATGTATGAGTTTCTTTTATAATAAATATTTTTTATAATTGATTATATATATTTCTTTATGTATTTCGCTTATTGCGTGTTGTTGTTGAGAATTAAAAATTGTATTTCTGTACAGGTTTAGGTAATTGAAAAATAAAAAAAAAATCGAAAAAAAAATTGACTTTTGGCGACGGATTTATTCCGTCGCTAAAGTATTCCTTTCAATAGGTTATTTAGCGAAGGAATATTATGTCGCTAAATACGTTTTTTCGCGACGGAATAGTTCGTCGCTAAATATTTAATCCGTCGCTAATTGGACAAAAAAGAAAATAAAATAAAATTCTAAAAATATAATTAGCGACGAAATATCCGTCGCTAATGAAAAATAAATCCGTCGGTAAAAATCACATATTTAGCGACGGATGTAAAAATTCCGTCGCTAAACTATTAGTGACGGGCTTTTATACGAGGGATTTTTAGCGACGGTGAATCCGTCGCTAATTCTTTTAGCGACGGATTTTGGGTTTTTAGCGATAGATTTCCCCGTCGCTAAAAGCCTGTTTTCTTGTAGTGAGATGATCTAATCCCTTTACCATGTTAGATATCCAATTTGTGAAGGAGCTATCTTGTCTGGAAACAGATGTTGAAACAGGAAATTCTTGGACTTCTTTTTTCATTCTTTTACTCTCAGTAATTAATTGTTGTTCAAAGCTCCCTCGCTTTCTTCCTTCAGAAAATAAGTCGACACTGTTACAACTTTCCACGCTATGGGGCTGTCACGGCTGGGTGGGGGGCAGTGGGGTAGAGGGTAGGGACAACAACGTGATGGAGGGATGAGGGGGCGGCGACCAGTGAAGGGAAGGTGGGATCTGCAACGGGGTGAGCGAGGGTGGGATTAGTGACAGGTGAGGGGAGGGTGGGGGCAGCGAACATGGTGAGAGGAGGTAGGGGCTGCGACGGGGTGGGGGGAGAGTGAGGGGCGGCGACGGGGTAGGGGAGTTGCGGAAATAAAGAGAGAGTGTAAGGGGAGAGAAAAAGAGAGTTTGAAAAAAATTAGGGTTTTTAAGACAAAAAAATAGGGTTTAAATATGTACTAAGGGTAGTATTGGTATTTTAAAAATATGTAATGGATGACATCATCAAAATGTATAATTTTTTAACGAACGAAGGACGGAAGGACACATCTGATACCTTTTGAAACTTAGTGTCCTTGACTGTAATTACACCATAACCTCAGGGACACTGCTGTAATTAGCCCTAAACAAAATGCAACTAGCTTTAGGCTGTCATTGGACCCTACGAAGGCAGAGAACTGGATTAACGAAATGGAGAATTTTTTTTGAGCCATTCACTATAGTGAGAGATAAAATGTTGAATTTGTATGTCCCTAAATACACCTAGGGGGGGGTTGAATAGGTGTTTAAAGCTTTAAGCAGAAATTTAAAATTTTAGCTAACAAGATAATAACAATACATAACGACACAAAGATTTATATTGGTTCGATCCCACCTGTCTACATCCAGTCCCCAAGCACTCCACACAAGGGAGACTTACTGGAGCCTTCCACTAAACAGCTATCAAACCTCAATACAGTTCCAAAACCTCTTCAAGGTTTCCAACAATTGCAAGTGAAATGAAAATTTACAATTGAATTACGATTCACACTCCTTAAAGAGTAGATATTACAATGAAAACAACTAAGCTAAGCTTTCTTAGATAGGAAGATCTTAATCTTAAAGAACTTAACCAAGAAGCTTGCTAGGCAAGATCTCAAACAAAGTACTCACTCAAAGAATTGTATAGAGATGTATAAAAATGTTGAGAGAGTTTTTAGAGAGAGATTTGAGAGATTTTCAGATATCAGAGAAGTTGGTAATAAATTTTCTAAGGGTCCCTTTTATACTTGAAAGAATATGAACTTTGAAGAGCATTTAAAGGGATAAGACGGAGAGAGAAAATTTTTTAAAAGAAAATAATTCGACTAAATATTTAAAATCATTCAGAGGGGTTTCATTCAAGAAAGGTTAAGGTTACCTCTGAAGAATTCGGTCGAAAGAATATGATATTCATGTAATACCACATTGTTTTTCGAGACGTTAGAAATAAATCTTTTTGAATGATAATAATTATTGGATGTCTGAGAATAATAAAAGAGTGATAATATTGAGCACTACTCGAGAATTATTGGAACATGAAATATGAAAAGTATTTTGGGGTTAAATTATAATTTTTAAAAGTTGTGGGGGGCCGTTTCGTAAATATGTAAAGTGTAGGGCCTATTTTATAATTTGTGGAAACTAGGCTAGACTAGGTTGTAAAGGTGTAACAATTTTAGGAAAAAAAAATCATTCTTTTAAATTGTGCCACCTCCTACTTAATCTAGTATGACTAAGCTAGTCCATTATTTAATAATGGTTAATTTGGGATAAGAAGGAATTTCGGGTAAAGAAGAAAAAAGGGAGAAAGAAGAAACAAAGAGAAAAATAAAAAAGAGAGGTAAAAAAAAAAAAATAGAGCAAGAGAGAAGAGAGGGAACAGAGCTTAAGAGCTCGGTGGGAGAGCACATCAGGGAGAAAGTAAGGGGAAGAGAAAGAAATCAAGAAATCTTACATGGTAATTTCTTCACCTCTTTTGTGTGCTAATCCTCTGTGTGTGTGTATGTGCGCATGCGCACACGCACCACACGCGCGCGCGCACACACACACACACACACACACACACACACACACATATGGAGCTGATCCATTGTCCACGCCCGCGCGATCTGACCGCCCATCTATTGCTGAGCGACAGGCCATATCTAATTTTATAATGTAGTGGACAATACATTTTACCAGATTGCCCTCGTCCGCTACATAATGTAACAGACGACCCAACCCCATTTCTTTTTGTTTCTCTCATATAATGAATCAGGCCCTATTTCTTTTTTTGTCTTATGTCATACAATGAATCAGGGCCTGGAGACAATTGTAGCCGCTCCTTCATATATATATTTCTCTCTCGTCTGCCCACAGAAGCAATATGGGCAGATGGTACGCGATTATGGAACATGAGAAGAAATAGACGTCGCGGCATGTGGTGAAATCGAGGGCGACGCGAGGCTCTGTTGCAAGATGCGACGATGATAGCTACGGTGGTGGGTAGGTTTATCGATGCCAAGTAGCGGGGTTGAGGTCGGCGCGAGGCGCTGTTGAAAGAGGCGACGGCGGTAGCTACAGTGGTGGCTAGATTTGGCAAAGGCAAGATTGTAGATCGCAAATCGACGCCGCTATGGTGGTGGGTTCAGAACGACGGCGACAGCTTTTTGGGGTGGGTTTCGGTTTTATTTTTGAAAAGAAAACAACTTCTTCTTCTCCTCGGTGGTGGTAGCAGGGTGGTGGTGGTGGTGGTGGCAGATTGGTGGTGGTTCTAGGTTTGTTGGTTGTGAAGGAGTGGCGTGGTGGTTTTGTCGTGGTGATTGCAATTGTAGGTTTGTTGATGGTTGAATTGCAGTTGTGGTTTTGGTTGTTTTGCCTTATCAACATATCACTCGGACAAAGACAAAACAATTTTTTTGATGATCTTTGTTAATTGAAAATATTTGTTCTAATTTGTGGGAAGAACATTAATACAGTTGAAGTTCACCTGAGAAGAAACAAAAATTTAGTCCACTGTCGTCCGCTACATTATGTAGCGGACGGACGGTCAGGTTAAGATCTCACACGAGGGGCAATCCGGTAAAAAGCATTGTCCGCTACATAATGTGGCAGACAGACTTAAAAAATAAAAAATGATCTGGACCGTCCACAGATAGCGCAGACAACTTAACCCAAGTTACCCGCACTGTCAACGAATTAGCTCCATATATATATATATATATATATATATATATATATATATATATATATGGTGTGTGTGTGTGTGTGTGAGTTGCGGGTATGAAAGTCGTGACTTAGTGTAGGTCTGTGTCCATGTGTGTGTAAGTAAGCAGGGAGTGGGTGTATGTTAGTCACAGAGTGCATGCTTGTGTGTTTAATATGTGTTTACGGTGTGTGTTGCTGAGTGTATATGGGTTCGGGTGTGTGAAATTATGCGTATAACTTGTGACTATGTGGTGATATTGTGTGTTTAGAAGATAATGGGAGTGATTAGGAGTGTTTGTATGCATTTTCAAGGGAGTGTGTGTGTGTGTAACAGTGTGTGTTCTTAGTGATTTACAGTGTATGTGTATTCGGGTGTATATATATGTGTATGTAATGGTGTGGATTATGTGTATAGGTGTGTGAATTCTGTGTATTAGAGATGCTAGGGTGTGTTTTTAGGTGTTGAGGTGTATTTAGACGATTAGAAGTGTGTGTAAAGTGAGTGTGCAGGGGTGTGTATCTCGGCAGTTGGAGGAAGAAGGTGAAGTGTGTAACATCCCGGAATTTTTTCCAGAACGTTAGCACTCAATCGATCAATTCACTAAGACAATAATGTCTTTTACCTCAATAAATAATGCAACAAGCTGTCAGAGCAACTATCCGTCAATCAAACTATACTCTCAATCAACTGTCATAATTGAAATACCAAGTCTAAGTCTAAGAAAATTTAAACAATAATATTTACCCACGCAGGGGTTCTAATGATGAATACCAAAATCTAATTCCTTCGCTTTCGCTTGCTCGGCTCTAATCCCTATTCAGGTAACCTACTGCTGGCTGTCACCTGCGGAAAGGAAGTCAAAGGAGAGTGAGCTTTCGAGAGTCTAGTAAGGTCGCACAAAGATTTAAAAATAAGAAAACGATACGGACGATTTGACATTTAAACCAATAGAAAATTTTGAAAGCGGAGAAACAGAGCGGTTCAAACAATCTTTCTATAAACAATCAAACGATAATTTTAAAAGGGTTTTCAAAGAAACCCATAGCATTTCGATATAAACAAAGGGATGAGTATCAACTCAGTTCCCTTAAATCGATAACCATTTTTAAAACACTTAAAAAATGCAATAAACATAAATAGGAAACGTTGAACATGAGCAGTACAGAAACAAAGCCACCCCGGCAGTGCTCGATACACTTACATATGCATATGTACACTGACTAGTCCATCTAGGTACTAGTTAAACCCATCCACAGACCATCCTTATGGCTCCCAAGTTACTAACTCATGTCAACATTGAGAAGTAGTAAATATAATTCAAAAATGCTTTACGATGAACAATCAATAAACATATCAAATGAACAATGGATTCCAAGATGAGATGAAACAGAATTCCAAACGATCGCTATAAGGCTCAATTTATGATTTCTTGGACAGTTTAAAAAAAACATTTTTATTCAATCATAGAAATCAACAATCAATGTATTCTGTAAAACTGTTATTTTTAAACATTTGAAAACAGAATAACGAAATGGGGTTCGGATAGAATTCCTTACCTCGGTCCAAGCTAAGCAATTCTATAAAACCTCGATCAATAATCTCTGAATGAACCTAGATTGACAATTTATTTGTTAGAACACAATCTATGCTACTATACTAATAACTTAATATCCACCACCCAAACGATACTCACTTTTAACTCCGAAATCGCTCAACCCAAAGCGCGCCTCGCACGCGGCTAACCTAACCGAAATCCCTATACACTCTTTAAATGCGTAATGATACTTCAAATTCATATTAAATTCTAATAAAACACTTTTATGGCTTAAAATTTTATAAAAAGTCAAAATATGAATTTTTTGAATTGTTTGAATATTTTCGAATTAAAATAATTTCTTTAAATGCAATAAAAAACCATAAATTCCCAAAATTACTTCCAACTGCAAACTAAGTCCCATAAATTTTGTAACAGCTTTAAAATATGTATAAAAATTATATAAATTTAAATCAGAAATTAAAATGCATTAAAACCATTTTTAAGTTATTCATTTTGCTAAAAACAATGCGCTAAGGAAATCATAGCAAAACAACTCCAAAAATTATAAAATTGAAACTGAGTCTTATTTATACCATAGAGACATTATTATAATTTTTCTCAAAACATTTTCAGGGTTTAAGGGCTCTAAAAGAATTTTCCAAATCTGAAATTACAGAAAATACTAAAACATCATACGATCTCATAAAATTATAAAAGTTTTCCAAGAATTCTAATATGGCCTAAGGTATCATAAAAATTTTACATGTTAACAATCACTATAGCCCATCCTATGCATGTATCGTACCTAATGCTAATCGAGGTACACCCGTGTACTACCCAATTTGCCTGTGCCCAGCAACCCATTTCACCCTCTTCTTCTCCTTTCTATATAACACGCTATGACGCACCCACTTCTTCACACAATGCACAACAACTACACCCACATCACTCCTTTAACACACATATATACACACACTTGATATATATACTTACACTACCTAAACTCACACATGTGAAGGCAGTGTACTGCTTGCCTTGCTTGCCTCACCCTCACGAACTCTTCCTGCAAATACACACACATTACCTCACATAAAGACTCACACACACATACAGGCCCTATGCACCACTCACCTGCTGCCCTTCTTCCTTTTCCATTTCATAATCGCACCCTCATAACGCACTATCTACTTATACTCACACCCCACCTACACCCACATATATATACAACCACACTCTCCCTCTCTAATCTCTATCTTACCTCTTATACCCATTTCTACACCCACGCACACACACATATATAATACACAACACAGCTCACGCAACTCACACCCAAAACCTTCAGCTGCACCTTCATCTCCTCCCTCCTTCTCTCATACATACCCATGAGCCCACACTGTCACACACTCATGCATACACTTCCCACTTCAAAACACAACTCTCACACCACTCAAAACACACAACCCGCACCCACCTGTGTACACTACCCATCCAGATGCACGCACACACACAGGCGGTCTCCATGGCAGCCTCAAACACACACAAGATTTCTCCATCACAGCAGTAGCTGCTTTCTTGCCCAGCACACACACCTGCACAAGTCACATCAACTCCTCCTTTCTTGTTTGTTTACCAACCATATACACACAGCACACAGAAAACCATGGCTGCCCTCTCACTCTCTCTAAAACCCACACACCCCTACACAGTTTGCACTCATACACACATCCGTACAAACCCAGCACATACAAACACACTCCACTCGCGGCACTCTGAAATTTGTAACCCACGACAGCCCACGGCTGCCAAGCCATTTCCTTCCCTCACGGCAGCCATGGCTGCTACCCGTTCCTCTCGATCGCTCAACCATGGCAGTCACAGACTCCACTTGATCTCACAAACACGCAACCCAAAACCCCCAAAGTCTAACCGTTTAACAGCCCTCTTAAACTAAACATGCAATACCCATTTATATTCAGCTCTAATCCCACGATACATGCATAGATAAGAAATATAAATTTCAAAGGAGCCTTACCGGAACACTTCGCCCGATCGCCGGAAAAATAACCCCTTCGATCACTCCCTTTCTCCTTTCACTCTCCTTTCGCTTGCTGTCTTCCTCCCTCTCTGTTTCTCTTTCTCTCTCTCTCAAACTGGCCAGACGGAAGAGATGAATATAGGACGGCTGCCCTATCATCTTATATTCATACATATAGTAAAACCCTAAGTTGGAAATATTACCACAAAGCCCCTAAGCTCTCGTTAGTTATTCTAATTTCTTACCCGAAACTTTTATTATCGCAAAGTGGTCCAAAGTAAATATTAACGATAATTTATGTGCTGAATTTTTTTTATTAATGTGTCGATAAGCTATCTCGTTTCACAAATCGTCGCTAATAAGCGCACCGATACTAAAAATAAAATTTTAATTGTCGAATGCTAAGGTAGATAATTCGTTCCTAAAAATAAACGTCAATGCTAAGTATATAAAAATAATAATGTAGGTAAAAATTGCTAATTAAAAATATGGATGCTTAAAAATATATTCGCCGCTAAATTTTATTTTATTATTATGATTATTATTAATCCGTTAAAAATATCGGAGTGTTACAAAGTGTGTGTGTTTTAGGTGATATAGTGTGTGTGATAATGTGAATAGTGACTGTTATTGTTTATTGTTTATTTTTTTTTGGTGGGGGGGGGGGGGGGGGGAGAGGGATAGATTAGGCAATTTTGAGTGATTTTTTTATAAATAGTTCGGATCATAATTTGACAAAGTTCAAAATAGTAACCCCATTATTTTTACAAGACATGCGCTCTGAAATGTTTTGGGAATTTTCGATATCTGCGAAGGACGCCAAATTAGGGTATCAATTAAAAAAAACTCTTGAATTATTTAACATAACAAACCAAGCTGTTTAATCTGAAAATTTTAAGAAAAAACTTATATTATTGAGATGTTCCATTTTCTAAAATTTCATATTATTTTGAGGCAGAAAAAACTTATATTCTGAGCGCTAGGTCCGGACATCGGTTTAGAATTTTTGGGTGAGAATTTCTTAAAATACTTTTTTGTCTAAAATAACTTAAGAATATTTAAAATAGTGTTTTGCCTTAAGGTTTAGTTTCATACTCAATTGAAGTCATGAACGATGAAAACCATAATTTCTTACAAGTAACTGATACAAAAAGTATGAATCTAACAACAATAAATCAATTTTCGTAACCGAATTCACAATAATCGACTAAAAAGAATACCTCATCAGGACACTGAGTGACGAGTAGATGACTCAATGCGGCTTAGGGTTTGGAGACCAAGTCGCGATTTTCAGAACGCGGCAGAGACGTCGTCATTTTGTTTGTTCACCTTAAAACGGCGGGCCGGGGCTCAAGTAACAGTGTGTCGCGCTGCTACTCTTCTCGCTTTCATTTATTGGAAATCATTTTGAATTTTTTTAATTTGGTTTGTGAATATTCTAAATCATTCAAATTTCTTTTTTCTTACCACAATGACATGAGTTAGAACTAATTAAAAATATTAGTAACATACCTTATAAGTAAGCTTGAGCTAAAAATAAACGTCAAAATATCAAGTGGACATAAGAATACGAATTGTCGTGCACACGCATCAGTAACGTAGTATTCTAATACTAGCTAAAATATTGGACGTGATTGGTGGCTGTTGAGCAATTGGCGGTGTTGGGCTGTCGTGACGGCAACGAGATGGGCGAGGGCTGGGCTGTCATAACGGTGAAGAGAAGCGCGGTGCTAGGCTGTCTTGACGGCGAAGAGTTTGTGTGTGTGTGTGTGGTGGCTTTACAGACGGCTGTCGATGGTTGGTGTGGTGTGTGTGTGTGTGCGTGCATGTGTGGAGTTCCAGGGAAGTGTTCGGTCCCGATCTTCTCAGAACCGCCACCGTCTCCGCCCAGAAGATAAAGTCCGGCAGTTCCCGATCACCGGCATGTCCGGCAAATCCCCAAAACCAAACGCCGCCGTTAGACTCCAGATGAAATTCACACCATGCTAAGAAAGTCCATTGTTCAAACACGGCATTGTTGTCAATCCCAATAATTTTGGGTCAAAACTTTCCCATGCAGAACGACGCAGACGTGCCGGACGACATGCTGTCGGGGATTGAATTGGACAGGAGTCTTCACATATGCCATGCTATACTGGAGGTGCAACATTTGGTGTACATTGTTGGCTGGTCTATTTTTCACACAAAAGAATCAACTTTGTCCAATTCACTCAGTATTCAATAAGGCTCACTTTCATCTACCGATTTTAAGTTTTTGTTTTTCTTTTTTTTTTTGCTTAATATGCTTACAATTGTGCTGCAATCTAAGATCAAAGGTACAACGTCTTCATTTCCTTAGTGTTTTTTCTATGTAGCGAGGGCAAAAAGGGTGTTGAATCGTCTCATCACTGCTGGAGCCAAATTTCCGGTGAGATTGATTAATCAACCTGCCGAAGCCTTTTACCATCGTCATCATACATCGAACAAATCAGGTTATGATACAGAGAGGCTTTTAGTCCTTTTACCTACTTCAATTAACTCTATTGAAATAATGGAGTAGAGCTCAAATAATATGGGTGGTAGTATTTTATGTAGAACGTAAGGTTGGAAGCATGTTTAAAGGTTCCATTTTTGGAGAATATGATAAAGAAAGTTCACAAATAACATACTGAATAAAAAAAAAAAATTGGAGATGGGTGGTATTTGCTTTCGATCCCAAAAAAAAAAAGAAAAAAAAAAGGAATGGCAATGCTTATCTGCATGCATAAGTGATAAGTGGGAGGTGGGTTTTTTGGAAAACCATCATAAGTTTTTGTGTTGTGTCCAGCCCCGTTACGTTCCAGATCTTAAAAAGGTGCTTATAATTTTTACGTAGTAATAGTTAATTGCTATGTTTCGTTCGTGATTTTTTTATTTAGTGATGTTAAAAAAATATGATTAAAAATTATTGTTGAATGTGTCAATAAAAATATCATTAAATATGTTCAGCGAACATTAACTATCGTTTTATGGGTGATTCTAGACATCTTATTATTAGTCAAAGTTAAATATCCCACTTTAATTGTTTGTTATTGGGTATGTTTACACATAAATATTTGTTAAACCATGATTGGCCATAAAGTAACTTCTAACCTATGAATTCTAACAATCTCACAAAATCACCTCTATTCTCCCACTTCATAACAATTGCCTCCCTTCTCATGCATAGCACGGAATTTTAGCTAGTTTATATATACAGAGAAACTAATGGAAGCTCCATTTTTGATATTTTTTCATTTCTTTTTTTTTTTTTCCAATTTATGTTTTGCAGGGTTAACTAGACCATGTCTTTGAGTTTAGAGAGAAAAAAAAAATGATGGTCCATGATATAAAGTTATAAGGTAAGGGATCGTGATTAAATATATAAAATTTATATCAGTCGTGTCCATCCGTCGTTGACCCGTTAAAAAAATGTGCTCCCTCCGTCCCCAATAAAATAAATTTTATTTTCTTCTTAGCTTGTCCAAAAAGAATTGATTACTTTCCAAATTAAGAAAGATTATGTATGTATTTTTTTCATTTTTACGCTTCTTAAACTTTTTTTATTTTATTTCTCTTTCTGCATTTTATCATCCACCAAACCATATTCTCTCTCCTAACCCACACCTCTCTCTCTCTCTCTCTCTCTCTCTCTCTCGGGGTAGAGTGTGAAACTCATAATATATTACTCATATCCTAAATAAGGGTGCAAGTCAAACCTAATCAAATAATTTGGAATGGACGGAGTACATTTTTGCTGATGTCGTGAATACGTACTTTTTGAAATACTAATAAAGCCCATACACTACAAGAAAATCCACTTTTAGCGATAGACTTTTCTGTCGCTAAAAGATTAGTGACGAAATTTAGTAGTCTATCGGCAAAAATTCAACTTTTACCGACGGAATTAATTACTTTAGTGACGAAATTTTCCGTCGCTAAAGGTATTTCTATATTTTGCCTAATTTCTGAAATTTTCAAATAAAAAAAAATTAGCGACGAAAATTCTGTCACTAAAAGTTCGTCCAAAAGTCTATAGAAACATCAATTTCATCGGTAAAAATGAGTCTCTGAAAAACGTTTATTGATGTGTAAAAGGACTTTTAGCTACAGAATTCCGTCGCTAAAAGTAAAAAAAAAAAATATTATTTTTGTGATTTTTTTATAAATTCAAACATGTTTCAAACAATTAATACTAACCAACCAATCTAACTACAATTTAATTCTTTAAACTAAGATTCATCCTTGACAAAATTTCAAATAATACAAATAAATTTAAATCACTACACCACCGACTAACACTCAATACAACAAATTACATGTTCACTAAATACAATAGTTCTACAAATCCCAAAAATAAAATAACAAGTTTCATTGAAACTAAAAAAATGTAAATCAAGATCCTTGCTCTGAAGTCTGCTTAATATCTTTTTGTCAACGGTTGTTACTTGTTTCTGTCACTACAAGAAAAGAGGGCATTAGCGACGGACTTTTAGCGACGGACACAATTCCGTCTCTAAAAGATTTTTAAGCGACGGAAAACACCCGTCGGTAAAAGTCCGTCGGCAAAACCCTCTTTCACCGACGGACTTTAAACCGACGGGTGTTTTCCGTCGCTTAAACTATTTAAAAACGGAATTATTCCGTTGGTAAAAATAACCGTCGGTGAAAGTTAGTTTTTCCGACGGATTTTTACCGACGGGTAAAATTCCGTCGGTAAATTCCTTAAAAATATCAGATCCCCTTCTTTTCTTTCTCCCGTTGCTCTCTCTCTCTCTCTCTCTCTCTCTCTCACCGGCGATTTACACTCTGTCGCTCTCTAGCTCCCGTTGCTCTCTCTCTCTCACCTGCCACCGCCACCGACGCCGCCGCCGCCACCGACGTCGCCACTGCCGCCCATCTTCAAAACCGATCGAAGGACCGCCGCCACCACAACCGTCACCACCGGCCGAGTTCCCTCTGCGTTTCCCTTTGAGCCGTACAGCGCCTGTGCGCTCCTGCTCTCTCACCAGAAATTGCTGCCGTCTGTTTTGTTGTCGCCGTTTCCCCCTCTGATTTGCTGCCGCAGGTAAGGTCACGGTCCTGTTTTCTCTCTTTATATTTTCTCTTTCCGTTTCTTGAGTCCATTTTGCAATTACATGTTATAATTTGGTATATTGTGTTATTGAGTCCATTTTGCAATTACACTGAATCCTATCACATTTTTGTGTCTACATCCATCTTATATGTGGTTAAGGATCATCTACAGCATGCTATCTGCTGTTACAATTTTAGTGACATAAAATTGAGTTAAAAAGGTTTTTGACTTTTATATTACAAAAGAAATACTAGAGGATCCTTGTATCTTTGGTGCACATGAATGTAAATGCATACTCAAACAGGTAAAGAGTTTCCGTTTGTTAATCTGGAATGCAATTGATTATACGAGCAAATTCTGCGGCCTTTGATCATTTGTGACGGGACTTGCATGTTATCGCTTAGTAGCTTGATGGTACAAAAATGGATCCCTCCTCTCAGATGTTTCGTCACTATAGCAGTAGGGTGCTCTTTTAGCTGCAATATTTGCACTATTCGCCGCTAATCTATAGCGACAAATTTTGCTGTTTTTGTCTCGCATCAAAGTATAACTGCTATAGCGGTTAGCATGAATACAAGGCGAACTTCAATGTTCTCGGTCAGGTCAGGTTACAGTATCAACGTGCCAAAAGGATAGCCCGTATTTCAGAAACCAAAGGAAATGCCATTAAACCACTCTTTCAAAGTTGCAGTTAGAAGCACAAGGTTAAGAGAACGTCATAAAAAATAAGCCTATTAACTATTTACATTCAATATGTTGACCTGACATACATTTTGGAACAAATCAAAATAGAAATTGTGACACTCGGAATGAGACTCAGTATCACCTCTTGGAGTTCTACTGCGAGCTAATATGTACAATGGCAAGACTATCTGGAAAACCAACATGAATAACCACTGGCTAGTATTCATTTACCGCCGTAGCTTAATTATATGCTTGTGATCAACATGGTCTTCACAGTTAGTGTTTCATCACTCACCCTTGATAGACATCCTTTGACATGCAGTTCAACAAAATTACCGTGTCTGACCTAAGTAGTTAACTAGAGCCTTTTAGAAACCACAATATGGCTCCTGAATTAGGATATGGTCTAATTAAGAAGTTGTGTTCTCTTTCTTTCCTTAAAGATAAACCAAGTAGGGTGCAGATATTGACCGATATGATGGAACTTTGGTGCAAAGGGCATCCTTCTTCATGTATTTACCTTGCTTGTTTTTCCCTTTGCGTAGTGGCGAAAATTACGTTCACATAAGTTTATAATGTCACCCTTTCGTCACAGTATCAAGTCAATACTGAGAATGTTCTTAGGAGGGACCCTATATATGTTGAAATTGATCTCCTTGATATGTCATTGGAATCCTTTGGAACCATTACAAAAGTTCCAGTATAAATTTGGAGCAAATTTGGCCTGGGGATTGTATTTAACGAGTAGTAAATAAGACCTAATTCTGGTTCTTTGGGGGTTGGATATTCTTCTCACACTCAGACATTATGAGGTAACGTTCGAGCCTTTGCAATACTCTGATCATGTCGGACTTGCTCTTCCATGGAGCTGCTCCATGTCTTTCATTTGAAGCTGACGTTACCATAGATGCATGTTAACGTTTCCTATGGCTCATTTATGGAATGTAATAAATGATTTAGCACTGTCATCGCATACTTGACGAAATTGATGCGAGTCCTCGGAAGTAGTGGCCAGGGACACAGGCTAGTGAAATAATAATAATTGATAGTAACCTCCGATGGGTTTTACGTTGCATGCCACGTATACCATAAACTCTGAGCAGCTATGAAATTGATGCTTGTCGATTGAATAATCATCGATTGGTTTTTCATTTTAAAGTAGGTTAAATGGCTTCTGCTTCGGTGAACAGGGACGTTTCAGTCAACAGGCATTTCTTCAAGGTCATGATGCCTGGTTTTGAGACAGAACTTGTATGTCATCCCGCTTTCTCTATGTTTTCGTGTGTGTTAAAAGTTTTATCTTTGGTTAAAAACTTACATGTCTTACTGTATTATGAATATGTTAGGCCATACCGGTAGCATTTTGGCGATTGCTCACCACGTTGAGATTTGAAGCAACTTTAACCAGCTGTAAGGGGTCATGGCTTGTTCGATTGAAGAAGAAGGTTGGCGAAGAGGTTCTTTGCTTCGAAGAGGGTTGGAACGAATTCGTGCAACAACATGACCTCCATCTAGGAGACTTTGTAGTCTTTCAACACATGGGGCAAATGTGTTTTCAAGTCAGCGTGTTTGATGAAAGCACTTGTGAAAAGCCTTTCCCCTAATGTACATTTTGAACAATGTTGCGAACATTGACTATTGATCGATGATTTTGAACAATATTGTATTATTGATCGATGATTTTGAAAAATATTGTATTATTGATCGATGATTTGTTTTAATCGATGATTTTAGATTGTTAATCGTGCATTTGATATACTGAGATTGTTGACGGAGGATGGGACTCAATTGGTTTGAATTTTTTATTACAGGTTTGGGCATTAAAAAATAAAAATAAATTAAAAAAATGACTTTAACTTTTAGCGACGGATTAATTCCGTCGCTAAATAGTTTATCCCGTCGCTAATTTCGTAAAAAGAAAATAAATTAAAGTACGTAAAACATAATTAGCGACGGATATTCCGTCGCTAATTAAGTGATAAATCCGTCGCCAAAAGTTCTATATTAGACGACGGATTTTATAATTCCGTCGCAAAACTTTTAGCAACGGCCTTTTATACGACGGACTTTTAGCGACGGTCATTCCGTCGCTAAAAGTTTTAGCGACGGAATATAGGCCTTTAGCGACGGGAAAATCCGTCGCTAAAGACCTTATTCCTTGTAGTGTCTTTCTCAATCAGAACCTAAAAGGAGCATCAATTGTACAAAGGAGCATCAATTGTTACCTGACAACATCATAAATCTCACAATCATCAAAGATTTTTATTAAGGAACCTAGAAGATGACAAGTAACTAGTCCTAATAATAAGTGCTCGTAGAGCCTAAGGAACTTATTAATATGGCTCATGAGCCATACTGACAAGTTGAAGCAGTAACAACTACAGTGCATTCAGTTAAGCACAAAGGTACATAGAGTGGAAATTGCAGCGTTGGATTTCATCATATCATGCAAGTATTAAGTTTTAATTTCATTTACTCAATACTTTACAGCAAAATCAAAAATTTCAGGATCACAACATTGGAATTGCATCACTAAATTAATACAATAATAGTTTCATAACAGCGGTACATGACCAAACGTGAAATTGCAATCAAATAATAATAACCCCAACCATTATGCAGCTATAGTTACTTGATCTTTCTCTTTTTTGCGGGGTTTATTGTCATAGCCTACAACCTTATATCGCTATCATGCTTAAGAAAATGCAATCAAAGAAGAAGCTAGGGGTTCACATAAAATGTACTTACGACTAACTGGAATCGCCAACGAGTTTGCAGGCTACTCTCCGGTGAGTCTAGATCTTATTGCATTTACGGCCTGCACGCATAAACTATATGAAAGCAGCGTACATATCAAATGTTCTACATTTGATGGATTAAATTATTTGTATCGCTTTTGTTAAAAAGAAGATGGATATGCTTTTGTTTAAATCATAATAGGATTATATACCCATGATGATAAGCAGCATACATATCACACGTGCATACAAAAACTATATGAAAATCAAACACGTTAAATTTGGATTCTGCCAAAGATGTGTGCAATGCGTGCCAGAGTCCCTAATTGACGAAAAATGTACCGCACTGAGAACCTAAAGTTATATTTGAGCTTTACTTTCATCACTGAAGACCTTATAACCGCCACAATTCAGCCACATTAGCCACATACTTGGAGCTTAAACATCATTTCCCCAAACAAAATTTTACAAGCAAAGCTCAGTATAAACATAGCCAGTTTCGATACTACAGCCATAGCTTTTAGAAGATCCAAATTCCAAGAACACTAGTCTACCATATGTGCCAACTAAAACCACAAAATTCAACAGTTAAATCCACTAACAACAGCAACATCATAAAAACAACAAAGACGTTAAGCAGATCTAGCTTAAACATAGCGATCTCGCAACAATAAACGAAACCAGAAACATGAAAACAGAACCGTATGAAAAAATGGATCGAAAACATTACATCAGAGGTGTTACTGATGAGCTCACGGAGGAAGATCCCCTTGTTGCTGTAAAAGGTGTTGATGACCAGGCTCAACAGCTGGTTGATCTCGACCTGAAATGCAAATGTCTCGGTATTCCCCATTTGCACTGATCCGTTCGATTTGACTTGGAAATGAGGGTAGTCGGTTGTAAAGAATTTGGCCAATAATTTGCAGATCTCCTTAAGTGGTTAGGCGGTGGTAGTGGCGCCGTGAGTGCGTCGATGGGTGGCGGTAGTACTGAGGGTGGGTGGTGTGGAGACGGCTGGGGAAGAGTAGAGACCGCGGAGTGGGTGGTGGCCGATGGTGGGTTGTGAGAGAGAAAGAGAGAGGAAAGGAAAGGAGCAACACGAGAGAAGAATGGAGAAGTAGTTAGAGTTTGACTGGTTTAATAGTAAAAGAACGCTTTTATCGACGAATTCATTTTCAGCGGTAAAAGTCCGTCGCTGAATATATTTTAAAATATTCTGAGCAAAAAAAATTAGAAAAGGGGGTGAAAAACATATTTAGTGAAGGATAAACTGTCGCCAAAAGTCCATTGATAGATGAAAATTTTTGTCGTTAATTAGTCTAAAGTGCTTTTAGCGACGGGACAAAATCTATCGCTAAAAGTGCTATTTCTTGTAGTGATATACTACATATACATAGTATATGAATATGCACGTGTATAAACGTTCCTATCTCTTTCTCTCTTGACAACAACCATAACGTTCCCCTATCGAATGACACCCCACTCGTAGAGGGAGGACAGTGGATGTGGTGGGAGAGGGAGGATGGTGGAGGCAAGGAGAGGGAGAGGAAGATCTTGGTAGCGACGACATGAACTAGCAGCGGCAGTGGTTGATCTTGATGGCGGCGGCGTGAATTGAATCTCGGGGTAATGCCATGGGTTTGGGCTATTTGGTGGTGATGGATCGTTGTTGGGGGTTTGCTGGTAGGTGGATTTGGATGGTGAAGGAAGAATGAGAGGGGGGATGGCGGAACTGATGGAGGCAAGAATGGCGGTTCTGATGGTATGTGTAAGTGGGTGTGGTTGTCAACCGCCAATGGAAGAGAAAGTATTAAGGTGGACTTAACGGTGATTAGTGGTGGGTTGTTGAGCCGTCGATTAGTGGTTGTGTTATGATCAGTTGTGGTGGTGCGATGGTGGTTTTTATAGGTTTCAAAGTGTGCCGACCTTTGATGGGGTGGTGTATGGGTAATGAGAGAGAGAGAGAGAGAGAGAGAGAGAGAGAGAGAGAGAATAATTGCCGCCTGTCGCATGACTTTCGATCTTAAATATGTTTGGGGTAGGTTTCAGTAGAGGCGACAGTAGGACTATTACGAGGCAGCAAATATAGATAAAGAACGTTCGAGTAGACTTGGGAAACGGGTAAACTCTCCAGTACGAGTCAAACCAGCTTGAATACTGGTAAATAGGGATGTATATAAATTATTCGGGAGCATACCATTAGTCGAATCATGCACCCACTAGTAACCCAACAAATTATTGTGTTAGGATAGAGTCAACGTGTATGTCCAGCCTTTCACTATCATGTTCTCTCGAGATCTAGTTTGAATTACATTTGGCTTGATCATTTCCGGATAAGGGTAAGTAGGCAACCTTCATAGGGTGCATCCATTTTCTAGTCCAGGTCTATTTATGTTAGTATGGGGGGTCATGTCCATTCCTTATTTTCCAATCCAATTCAATGTTTGGGGGTATTTGACCCTTATTTTAGGTCAATATGTGAAAGTCACGTATATTCTTCTTGTCAAATCCAGTTCAAACTACACTTGACTTAATCCCTTCTGGTCGAGGGTATGTAGGCAACCTTCGTAGGGTGCAGCCATTTTCAAGTTCAAGTCAATGGTCGAGGATATTAAACCTTGGTGCAAGATTAGTACATGGAGGTCACGTGCAGCTTTCTTACTAATTTCACGGCCAGTGTCCAAATCTACGTCTAATGGTAGGCATTCGTAATCCAGGTTGGCATGCAGATACTGCATACCTTCCTCTGTCCTATCCTTTTCCAGTCTTAGTTCCAGTCTTGTTACAGATTCATGTTAGAGGGTAAAAATCCTCAATCTAGGTTGACACGTGAATATTGTGTACCTTCCTCTGTTAGGTCCCTGTCGAATTTCAGTCTCAATCTCAGTCAAGATCCATGTCCGAGGGTAGTAGACCCTTAGTTTAGGTTAGTATATGGAAGTCACATACATTTTGTTTTTAGATCCATTTAGGATACATTTATCTTGATTTCTTCCGGATGAGGTTATGTAAGCAACCTTTGTAGGGTGCAGCCATTTTCTGGTCTATTTCTACGTTTGAGGGAAGAATTCCTTAATCCAGGTTGGGTCACAGATACCACATACCTTCCTCTGTCAGTCATTGCCCAGTTCCACTCCCAGTCTCAATCCAGGTCTTTATCTGAGGGTATAACCCTTCAATTTAGGTTGGTACGCAGACATCGTGTACAATTTTGTCTACTCTCAGTTCCAGCCCCGTCTCTGTCCTAGTCTAGTTTAGGTCCCATTCCCAGTTCCAGTCTAGTTCGGTCTCAGTCTAGTTTATAAAATTTTATGTGCTTTTGTATGCTTATGTACTTGTATGCCTTGCATGCTTCTTGCGTAATTCCTACTTTCATAAGTTTCCTTGTTTTGCATGTTTGGGTGTTTTGCATGATGTCTAGCTTATTTGCTTGGCCATTTTTCAAGTTTTATTTGCTTGCATGCTTTAATTTTGCATGTTTACTAGCCTATTTTTTTTTTCGATCCAATTATTCCAATTTGTTGCTCAGTTTAGCGATGTTATACGGTGTAAGGCCAGTGCAACATCTCATGCTTTGTTGCCAAAAGCAACACATTCTCCATATCCATTTGAGAAGTGAATTGATATATTCAACACTCAACGACCAGCTGTACTTAGACATTCTTGGCTTCGGTTTTGAGTGATTTTTCAAAGCTTTCATCCTTGTGTCTAAGCGACCAACCGCGGAGGGCGTTGTTGACTCCGACTCTTAGATATAAATCCATAAGTCTAAGTGACCAATCGCTTCAGCGCGTTGTTGGCTCATGCTCTTGGATATATTCCCGTGTTCCTAAATGACCAACTGTTTTGATGCATTTTTGGCTCTGGCTTTTAGGTTCACCTTTTTATGGCTAAGCGACCAATCATCATTAATATTGGCTCCAACACTTAGGCATAAACCTTCAGTCTATCGAGAAGATCAATCGTCGTTGCTATTGGCTCTGGCTTCTAGATACGCTATTGTCTTGTCCATATTCCTAGACAACTAACTGTCATTACCATTGACTCCAGCTTTTAAGGGTATCTCCTTATGGCTAAGCGACTAATCGTTGTTACTATTGGCTTCGGCACTTAGTCATAAGCCTTCAGTGTGTCTAAATGACCAATCATTTTCACGATTGGCTCCGGCACCTCGATCCCTTTTTTTTCCTACTCCTAGACGACCAATTGTCGTTACCATTGGCTTCGACTTCTAGGGATGGGCCTTATGGCTAAGCGACCAACATCATTACTACTAGCATCGGCTGTTAGTCATAAGCATTCGGTGTGTCTAGACAACCAATTGTTGTTACTATTGGCTCTGGCTTCTAGTTGCACTTAAGCTACCAATTGTTGTTATTATTGGCTGTGTGTTACGCCCCAACTTAGGGTTATCTCAACCACGCTGAAGCATTACAACACATAGGCTAATCACATCATACTGATAATACAACTCATTCTAACTCACTTCGTAATCAAACCATATTATACAAAATTAAAGAGTTTACTATTACAAAACACACATAGTAAGCTCTCTGCCAGATCTCAAAGTTGACATACTCTACTACGTAAGTACAACTTAATTCACAAATGTACAAGTGACCCCTTGTCCGTCTTTTCACCGTGCCTCACACCTTCTCCTTGCCTTTCGAGGGACCGGCTCCTTGATCTAAAATGTTATTATGGGTAAAAACCCGTCAGCCCACTGGCTCAATAAGATAATCAAAGATATTTAATGTAACTTTCAACTCAAGAATACTGATAATGCATGCTATTGCAATTCAATCACATTAAGCAGTTCTACATGTGCACATAACACATATCACATGGTCACACTTAGTTGAGCATTACAAGAGTTTACCATTCCCGAATGCCAGTCCCATCAATAAACCAACCTTATGTCACCACACCCGGGGTATAAGATCACAACCCTTGCCACGGCCAACGGCGAAGTAACCGAACACAAGTGAATGCCGGTACTGCCTCGGGTAGCAGTTGGATGATACAACTGTTCGGCTCATACGGTGCACCGCTACTCAAACACAATTAAATCAACCCTCAATCATTTGAATGGGGTGGCATAATAATCATCAACAATATATCAACCATCCCTTACAATGAAAGTATGTAACATCATCTTCATAACATCTTGAACATGTAACATAATCATTTATATTCCACAATTGAGCTTCAATTATAGAACTTAACAAACATGTCCAAAACCATATTCTAACCATGTCTAATTTGACATAATTCCATAATTCACACATACCATAACCTATTTCACGTCTTTCATAACCTCCAATATGTTAAACATGAATAGATTCACTTATTAACAAGTCGCTAACAAGTATTTAAAAGTTTGACAAAGAATTCATACTAAAAGAGTTACGCTAACATAGCATATATCCATATTCATGTATTAAAAGCCCATTAAAAGGTTTTAACTATCTTACCTTAAAGAAGAGATGAAAGAACCAAATTTTCAGATTTGAAACACCTTCAAAATACTCCTCAAAACACGTTCAAAACACTGTTTGAAGCTCATAGAAACTTTCCAAATCAACTGCTTAAGATTCCCTTTAAAAAAACAAGCCTTAATTCTAGATTTTGTGAGGTTTTTGGTTGCTTTTCTTGCACTTTTCTCTCAAAAACGAGGTAAGAGAATTTAAGCATGTCAATTGGGTCTTTTATATCAAATTAGAAGCAAGTAGGAGGTGTCAAGTGGAGGTGAAGAGGTGGAAAAGTCAAGCATGACGAGGCTTTAAGCACGGTGTGCCACCTAGCAAGCACGACAAGGCTCAAAGCACATGGTGGCAAGACACAGTTGGGCCACCTAGCAAGCACGACAAGGCTCAAAGCACGAGGTGGCAAGACACAGTTGTGCCACCTAGTAAGCATGACAAGGCTAAGCAAAGCATGATAAGGCTGGAAGCATGAGGTGGCAAGACACAGTTATGCCACCTAGCAAGCACGACAAGGCTCAAAGCACGACGTGTCACAATACTATGTTGACACGTCACAAGCACGAGGTGGCATAATTCTTTGCAAAAAGCAAAACAATTCACAGGCAGTCCGGTCAACAATCGGTTACTCCCAGTTGAAGGTTTCACCATTTTTCGTTTCCAACTCCTCTGAAAATATTTTTGGTGATTCCAAGTGATCATTTAAAGTTTCTAAACATCAAATACTCTTTTCCATTTTTAGCACTATGTTCACATTCTTAGACAATATACTCAATCCAAGGTGTCTAGCATTTAAACACACATTCAAATATGTTATCATGCATAGTTCATCATAACCATTTTCACATAAAGTGGTTTATCTAATCATACTTAAATATGTAATCAAAGCATATAAAATGTTGGGTTCTCACACCCTTCACTCCTTAAAAGAATTTGGTCCCCAAATTCATAACTTAAACTTACCAAATAGGTGCGGATAATCTCTCCGCATATCCTCCTCTTTTTCCCACGTGGCTTCTTCCACTTCATGATTTTTCCACAAAACTTTAACCAACGGAATGCTTTTATTCCTCAAAACTTTCACATCAAAAGCTAAAATCTGCACCGGCAACTCTTCATATGACAAATCTGATTGGACTGATATCGGCTCAGGGCTTATCACATGAGATGGGTCAGGGTTATACTTTCACAACATAGAAACATGGAACACATCATGTACTCCTTCCAAAGACACAAGTAAGGCAACTCTGTATGCCAAATTTCCAACACGATCCAATATTTCATAAGGGCCAATATATCTTGGTGACAACTTGCCTTTCTTTCCAAATCGTTTTATACCTTTGAATGGTGACACCTTAAGAAATACAAAATCTCCCACTGAAAATTCTAACTCTCTTCGTCTGTTATCAGCAAAACTTTTCTGTCGGCTTTGAGAAGTCAAAATCTTTTGCCGAATTTGCAGATTTTTTTTTCAGTGGTCTCTTGAACTATTTATGGCCCAATTAAAATCTTTTCTCCGACTTCACTCCAATAAATTGGTGAGCGACACTTTCGTCCATATAGAACTTCATATGGTGCCATACCGATACTGGCCTGATAACTGTTATTATAAGAAAATTCAATCAATGACAGATGTTGATCCCAACTTCCTTTGAAATCTATCACACATGCACGAAGCATATCCTCCAATGTTTGAGTAGTTCTCCCGATACATCTTTGTTCCACCTGGGTGCAATGTATACTTTGACTTATGGGCCTCTTTCAGTATTTCTCCTTTCAACTCTTCATTGTTAAGCACAACTATCCTGTCTTTATACCGTAAGATACCATCAATATCCAAAAAAAACTCAAGTTTAAAGGTTCCATCTTTATCCTTCACTTCTATCTGCAACTCCAAATTTCTTTCTTGTTCCTCCCGGATTCTCTATAATAACACTGGTTTCACTTGTAAATTTGCAAGAATAATTCCTAACTCAGTAACAAATAACTCCCATGAACACGCTTGCTCAATCATCTTCCACTCTTTCACCATTAAGCTTGCAACTTGCACTTTCCTACTTAGTGCATCTGCAACAACATTGGCTTTACCTGGGTGATACTGAATCGTACAGTGATAATCATTGAGTACTTCTATCCACCTTCTCTGTCTCATATTCAAATCTTGCTGAGAAAATAAGTATTTCAAACTCTTATGATCAGTAAAAATTTCAAACTCAGCACCATACAAATAATGCCTCCACTTATGCAATGCAAAGATAATCGCTGCTAACTCAAGATCATGCGTTGGATAATTCTGTTCACAGGGCTTTAGCTTTCTCGAAGCATAAGCCACAACTTTGCGATCTTGCATCAAAACACAGCCTAATCCTTCCTTTGAAGCATCGCTGTACACCACAAAATTCTTAGTTCCACTAGGCAAAGTTAGAATTGAAGCTGTAGTTAATCTCGTTTTTAACTCCTGAAAACTCACCTCACATTTATCGGTCCACTGATATGCCACTTCCTTCCGAGTCAATGCGGACAGTGGTGCAGCTATCCTTGAAAAATCTTGTACAAATCGACGATAATATCCTGCCAATCCCAAGAAACTTCTAACTTCTGCTACATTCTTTGGCACTTGCCAATTCAAAACAGCTTCTATTTTAGACGGGTCAACAGTCACCCCTGCTTCAGACACTATATGACCTAAGAAGCCCACTTGCTTTAACCAAAATTCATATTTGTTGAACTTAGCATACAATTTCTTATCTCGTAGTACTTGGAGTACAATCCTCAAATGACGCTCATGCTCCTCTGTGCTTTTTGAATAGACCAAAATATCATCAATAAATAATACTACAAATTGATCTAAAAACTCCTTAAAAGTTCGAAGCATTAACTCCATCAAGGCTGCAGGAGCATTCTTAAATCCAAACGGCATGACAACAAATTCATAATGTCCATACCTTGTACGAAAAGCTGTCTTTGGGATATCCTCCTCTCTTATCCTCAACTGATGGTATCCAGATCTCAACTCCAACTTAGAAAATGCCAATGCCCCTTGCAACTGATCAAACAAATCATCTATAAGCAGTAATTGATACTTACTTTTTATTGTTACTTTATTCAACTGTCAGTAATCCATGCATAACCTCATTGTATCATCTTTCTTTTTAACAAATAAAACTAGGGCTCCCCATGGTGATACACTAGGTCAAATAAACCCTTTATCCATTAATTCTTGTAACTGTGACTTCAACTCCCTCAATTCAGCCGGAGCCATCCTATACGGTGCTTTTGAAATTGGGGTTGTTCCCGGTAACAATTCTATCACAAATTCTATTTCCCACTCAACCGGTAATGTTGTTACATCCTCAGGAAATACATCCATAAATTCATTTACTACATGTATATCTTCTATTTTAACATTTCCATTCTGCTTATCCATTATATAAGCTAAATATCCCATACAACCTCTAGAGAGTAATTTCTCTGCTCGAATAGCTGAAATAATATTCATATCCCCATCCTTTCTGTTAACCCTACGGTTATTTAACCTAGGATTATATTTGATTTTGATGATAACTAACATTGATGATTATGCTGTCTAACATGCATTGAGTTGATGAAGCAATAGGAACAATCTCATACTCATGCAAACGGATTATTAGACGAGCAACACGATCAAAGACTCTCAACGGAACGCATCAAAGAGGAAATTCGACGATTGAAGTTTTCATGCTTTTATTTCCGTCTTTGTAAACTAGACATAGAGAGATGATCGTTACGATGACTGTATACCTAGAACTTGTCCATAGGTTTCCCTTGCATGCATAAAAAGTTTTTCATGCTTTAAAAACAAGAAACTGCATTTTCAGGGATGCAGTCGACTGCATTGGGATGCAGTCGACTGCATGTTGGGCAGTAGGGTATTACAGTCGACTGCATTGAATGCAGTCGACTGCAGTACTTCCAGTAGCCCATTACAGTCGACTGCATTGAATGCAGTCGACTGCAAGTTGGAAATTTGAATTTCCAACGGCTACTTTTTGGGTTACAGTCGACTGCAATGGGCATTGCAGTCGACTGCATTTACCGTTTGGCGCATTTAATGCCCTACCTAACCCCAAACGGTCATATTTATTCCCAGCTCTATAAATACTCATCTTGGGCATTGTTTTCATTCATCAATTGCATTCAAAGCTCTCCTATCTTTCATATTCTCAAAGATCAAAGCAATTGTTCAAATCTCTCTTGTTTTCATTGATTTCTCATCCTTTTCAAGAGAGCATTTATTGTGAGCTTACATTAGAGAGAGATACACTTTCATAAGTCATCATACACTCATCTCTCTTGTTCTAGTACTTCAACTTGTACTCATCTACTTCTTAAGAGTGAAATCTTGTACTCATTTCTTCATTGAAAGGTTCTTGTATCAAAGCTTGGGGTTGTCAAGCTTTGGAGCTTTGGGTTTGTCAAAGCTTGTTCTTGATGTGGGCATAGCATCAAGGGATTGTAAGAGGTTCGATCTTGACCCGTAAGGAAGATCATACTAGTGGATTCTAGGGCCTTTCAAGGGACTTCCTTGAAGGGGTGGACGTAGGCTTGTGGGTATATCAAGCCGAACCATTTAATTCTCCTTGTCAAGTATCTCTAAACCCTTCTCTCTTTACATTATTGTTTTACATATTGTGTTGAGATTGGTTGTTTGTTTACTTGAGTTTTTGAGATTGAGGTTTGTTGGTTGTTAAATTTTAAAGTAGTCTTAAAACCCTATTCACCCCCCCTCTAGGGTTATTTTATTGGTTTCAAGTGGTATCAGAGCCTCGGCTCTTGTTATATTGGGTAACGCCAAGAGAGTTAATCGATCATGGCTTATGTTGGGGGTATGGAGGGTAGTTCTACCACTAGGCCTCCATTGTTTAATGGGACCAACTATAGTGTGTGGAAAGTTAAGATGAAAATCTACTTAGAATCTCAAGACTATGAGATGTGGGATATTGTTGAGAATGGCCCATTCGTTCCGATCAAAGTGGTTGACAAGGTTGAAGAACCTAAATCAAAATCGGAGTATAGTGATCATGACAAGAAGATGATTTGTATGAATGCTAGAGCAAAAAATTGTCTTGTATGTGCTTTAGACACTAATGAACTCAATAGAGTCATTATGTGTAATTCCGCTAAGAGTATTTGGGATACTCTTCAAGTCACTCATGAAGGAACTTCTCTTCTTAGAGATTCCAAGATGAATTTATTGTTTAGAGATTATGAGTTATTCCATATGCTTCAAAATGAATCTATTACGGATATGAATACTCGTTTTACTAACATTGTGAACCCTTTGAAGCAATTGGGTAAGGAATTCACTAATGGTGATCTAGTGAGAAAAGTGATTAGGTCCTTACCAAGAGCTTGGGATGCAAAGATCACCGCCATCCAAGAATCAAAGAATCAAAGAATCTTTCCTCTTGATGAATTGATGTGCTCACTCATGACGTACGAAATGCAACTCAAGACCTTTGATCAAGAGGACGTCAAGAAGAAGCCTACATCAATTGCTCTTAAAGCTTCATCTTCAAACCTTGAGTCAAGTGATGATGATGAAGAATTTAATGAAGAGGATATGGCATTGGTTGCAAAGAACTTCAAGAAGTTCTTAAGATTTAGAAGAAATGATGGGAGAAGGCAACAAAATACTAGCAACGAAGAGAGGCTTTGCTACAAATGCCACAAGCCGGGACACATGAAGATGGATTGTCCCATCTACAAAAAGGAGAAGAAGGAAAGAAGAGATGTATGGGAAAAAGCTAAAAGAAGACAATTCTCTAAGAAAGAGAACAAGGAGAAGGAAAGAGCAATGAATGCCGAACACACTTCAACATGGAGTGACTTTGATTCAAGTGATGAAGAGAATGATCAAGCAAATGTGTGCTTCATGGCAAATGATGAGGTAAGCTCTTCTTCCGGTAGTGATAGTGATAATGAAAGTTTTGAAGATGCTTATGATAGCTTATATGAGGAATCCAAGAAAATTTTCAAGAAAAATATTATTTTGTCTAAGAAATTTCTTGAAGCTAATAAGCAAATTGAGAAGTTGATAATGGAAAATGATAAGTTGCATGCCAAGAATGAATGCATGTCTAGCCATTTATATGTAGAGCATGTGAATAACAATTTGGTTGATTTACTTGTTAACACTCCTAGCTCAAAACAAATCTCTTCCAAAACTTTGGCTTTAGAAAAACAAAATGAAGATTTATAAGTTGAGATTTGTGATTTAAGAAAATGTCTTGAAAAATTTGTTGATGGTCAAAACAATTTGGATGTCATGCTTGGACGCCAAAGAATTGGCCTAAACAAAGGCGGTCTTGGATTAGATCCCATGGCCATGCCTCCTAAAGTTTTGCAACAACAAGCTAGGTTGAATATTCTTACAAAACGACCAAAGAACTATTGCACACCTTTTACACATTGTGGTTGGTGCAACAAGAAAGGGCATACGACTAATCATTGTCCTTGTAGAATTGTTTTTGTTAGAGGTAGAAAGAAAATGTGGATTGTGAAAGGTCAAGAATACAAATGCAAGACTAACACCCAAGGACCCAAGAAAATTTGGGTACCAAAAGTCATTACTTGATTTGTGTTTATAGGTATGTCTCAAAGCAAAATCTAGTAGCAAGAAGTGGATTCTTGATAGTGGATGCTCAAGACATATGACCGGCAACATATCTCTTTTCACATCGATTGATCTTAAGGAAGGAGGAAATGTGACCTTTGGTGACAATTCTCAAGGAAGAATCAAAGGTAAAGGAACTATTGGTAAGGAACCACATTCAATTGAGAATGTGTTATATGTTGAAGGATTGAAGCATAACTTGCTTAGTATTAGTCAATTTAGTGATAAAGGTTTTAAAGTTATCTTTGAGGCTTCTCAATGCACTATACTATCCTTGAAGAACAATGAAACTATTTTGGTTGGTAGTAGAGATAATAATGTTTACTCCATTCAATTAAATGATTTAGCTAACCAAGATGTCAAGTGTCTTAGTGCTATTAGTGAAACATCTTGGCTTTGGCATCGAAGACTTGGTCACATGCACATGGAGCACTTGAAGGATATTTCAAGCAAAGAACTTGTGAGGGGTCTCCCGAAGATCAAGTTTGAGAAAGATAAAGTATGTGATGCTTGTCAAATGGGTAAGCAAAAGAAGGTCTCTCACAAACCGAAGAAAATGGTATCTACTTCTAGACCCTTGCAATTACTTCACATGGATTTGTTTGGACCAATCCCAACTACGAGTCTTGGTGGTAAATCATATTGTTTTGTTATTGTTGATGACTTTTCTCGCTATACTTGGACTTTCTTTTTGGCTACCAAAGATGAATCTCTAAATGTGTTCACTTCATTTGCAAAACGTGTTCAAAATCAAAAAGGTTATTTGATTACAAACATTCGGAGTGATCATGGTAGAGAATTTGAAAATTCAAAAATAGGAGCCTTGTGTGATGACTTTGGGATATCACATAATTTTTCGGCTCCTAGAACTCCTCAACAAAATGGTGTTGCCGAAAGAAAGAATAGGTCTTTGCAAGAAGCGGCAAGAACAATGCTTAACGAATATGGTTTACCTAAATACTTTTGGGCGGAGGCGGTCAATTGTGCATGCTTTGTTCTTAACAGAGTTATCTTGCGAATTTTTGTTTTTAAAAACCCCTTATGAGCTTTTTAATGATAAGAAACCTAAGGTGAGCTTTTTTAGAGTCTTTGGTTGCAAATGTTTTGTTTTAAATACCAAGGATCACCTTAGCAAATTTGATTCCAAAACCTTTGAGGGTATTTTTCTTGGTTACTCTAATAATAGTATGGCTTATAGAGTTTATAATAAAAGTACTTTGGTTGTTGAAGAATCCATTAATGTTACTTTTGATGAGACTAATCCTTTTCTTCGGAGGACTAACATTGTTAATGTAGATGACATGGACAATGACTTGAGAACTTTGGACATAAGTGATACACTACAAGGCAACCCCAAAGAAATTAATCTAGGGGAGCAACCATCAAGTTCTCAAGGGGGAAATGAGGAAGCAATCAATGATGCTTCAAACTTGGACGACTCTCAAGAATTACCAAAAGATTGGACTTACAAAAAGGATCATCCAAGCGATCAAATCTTAGGTAATCCTTCGAGTGGGGTAAGAACTCGACGCTCTCTTCAACAACATGTTAATATAGCGTTTCTTTCCCAAATTGAACCAAAGAAATTTTCCGAAGCTCTACATCATGAATCTTGGATGCTTGCTATGCAAGAAGAGCTAGTTCAATTTGAAAGAAATCAAGTTTGGACCCTTGTGCCTAAACCTCAAAACTTTAGGATTATAGGCACAAAATGGATTTTTAGAAACAAACTTGATGAATCCGGAGTCGTGGTTAGAAACAAGGCTAGATTAGTGGCCCAAGGTTATAACCAAGAGGAAGGAATTGATTTTGATGAAACTTATGCACCGGTAGCTAGACTTGAATCTATTAGAATGCTTTTAGCTTTTGCTTGCTATAGAGATTTTAAACTCTTTCAAATGGATGTCAAGAGTGCCTTTCTAAATGGTTTTATTTCGGAGGAGGTCTATGTGGCTCAACCTCCCGGCTTTGAACATGAAAAATTTCCAAACCATGTTTTCCGTCTTAGCAAAGCTCTTTATGGTTTAAAACAAGCTCCTAGAGCTTGGTATGAAAGGCTAAGTAATTTTCTTTTAAAAAATGATTTTTCAAGAGGAAAACTTGACACCACTCTTTTTATAAAATCTAAGGGCAATGACTTATTGTTGGTGCAAATTTATGTTGATGATATTATATTTGGTGCTACTAATGGATCCTTGTGCGAAGAGTTTGCTTCTTGTATGAGTAAGGAGTTTGAAATGAGCATGATGGGAGAACTCACCTTCTTCCTTGGATTGCAAATCAAACAAAGCAAGGATGGAATCTTTATCAACCAAGCCAAATACACCAAAGAGCTACTCAAAAGATTTGACATGGAAGCATCAAATGCTTTTGACACTCCAATGAGCTCTTCTTTAAAGATTGATAAAGATGAAAAGGGTAAGGATGTTGATATTAAGCGCTATCGAGGTATGATCGGATCACTCCTTTACCTTACCGCAAGTAGACCCGATATAATGTTTAGTGTTTGTTTATGTGCTAGATTTCAAGCTTGTCCTAAGGAATCTCATTTGATTGCCGTCAAGAGAATCCTTAGATATCTTAAGGGCACTCACGATTTAGGGTTATGGTTTCCTAGAAACACTTCTTTTTTTGACCTAATTGGTTACTCCGACGCCGACTATGCCGGTTGTAAAACCGAGCGGAAAAGTACTAGTGGAGGTTGCCAATTCCTAGGTCACTCTCTTGTTTCTTGGAGTTCCAAAAAGCAAAATTCGGTTGCACTCTCTACCACCGAAGCCGAATATATGGCGGTTGGTGCTTGTTGTGCACAAATTCTTTGGATGAAACAAACCCTTTTGGACTTTGGACTCAAGTATGATCACATACCTATCTTATGTGATAACACTAGTGCCATTGACTTGACCAAAAATCCCATCCAACATTCACGCACAAAGCACATAGAAATCAAACACCATTTTATCCGTGATCATGTGCAAAAAGGTGATATTGTTCTTGATTTCGTGGACACAAATCACCAATTAGCGGATATCTTCACTAAACCTTTAGATTCGAAGAGGTTTACCGCTCTTAGAAGAGAACTTGGCATGTCTTCACCTATGTGACTAAATGTTATATCTCTTGTGCATAAACATGCTTGTTGCTCTTTACATGCTTGAGCATTATCTCATATGCTTATAGCATGCTTTGGTTGATTTTTCTCTTTCCAAACAAATGTTGATTTTATTGATTTTTATGATTTGCACACACTTCTATAATCTTGTTCAAGACTGCTTGATTTTTTGCATTGAAGTCGACTGCATTAGGCAATACAGTCGACTGCATTGGTCATTACAGTCGACTGCATTACGGGGAAAGGGCATAAATCGAGCCCAGATCTCAGATTTCAGCAGATTTCCATCTCTCTCTCTTCGAACCGAACCCCTTTCTTTCATACGGCCTCATTTTTCGTGCATTCAGCTTGAACTTGGTATGTATTTCTTCCCAAATCTTGTTATATTACATTTTTTTACGCACTTTCTCTGATCAAATACACCTACATTGTTCAAAATCTGTTGTAATTCGAAATTGCTCTATATATTATATTTCTTCAGATCTACTCCAATTAAGCATGCCATTGAATGATTTAACGCTTGATTCATGTTTAGGGTTGCTTATTACATGTTCCTACATAGTTTAATTACATGTTTTCATGCAAATTTTTTTTCCCCAATTTTCATGAACTAGGATTTTTCAAATTGTCAAAATTTCTTCAAATTATTTATGCAATTACATGTTTAATCACTTGATTCATGCTTAGTTATGTCTATTGCTCGATTATACATGGTTAATTTCATTCGATTTGTCCAAAATTAAATTTTCCCCAAATTGCATGAATTAGGGTTTATCTTTTTCTCAAATTTTTAATGTTTTCCATTTTTTTTGCATCTTCATTTCTCTTACATTTATGCTTTCTTTGTTCAGACTTTTCAAGAATGGCAAGACAGAAGCGTGCACGTGGCAGTTCATCTCGCTCACGAGCTGCNCCCGCGCCCTAGCCCGAGCTCGAGCCTATCGCGGTAGAATTTGATCAAAATCTTTATCGGTCCCGTGAGGCTGCCGATCGCTTTTCTGCACAAGTCTCTTCCCCTCTGTCTCCAGTTTTGCGACTTGATACTCCATTCCTTTTCACCATAGGTGTTCTTAGATCCCTTCAAGATAGTCTTCTAGATCGATTCACTGATAGGAACACTACTTTATATTATCCTGATGCAATCCGCTTATTTTATGCAAATTTGAATTGGAGCATTGCTACGGAGTCATGTACCCTCACGTCCTATGTTTTTGGACGCCGCATTTCATTCTCTCAGTCTCGTCTAGCCACTATTCTAGACCTCCCCGATAGTGGTTTCTCATTTTCATTAGACATGATTCCTGTCGCTGGTCAGTCACATTGGTTTGACCGACCTTTTACTATTGAGGAGCAGCTTCGACATACACTTCATTGTCGACAGGTTCGGGCTGCGAGCAAGCCCAGCCTACGTGACCTACCACCTCTCTCTCGTCTGTTCCATCATATCATCGCTCACAACGTCATTCCTAGAACTGGAGGTCTTTCAGTTGTTTCTTTCTTGGACGTTCAGCTCCTGACCTTCTTTCGCTCTGGCACACCGCTTAACCTCCCTCGTCTCATCATGTTAAACATGATTAGGAGCGCCTCACATCCTGCCTTAGCTCTACCATATGGCCTCCTACTCACTCGCATTCTTGCTGCCTTTGACATACCTCTTATGGGTGAGTATATTGAGGTTACTAGGCACCTCGTACTAGACATCTCTACCCTTCGTAGAAAGGGCCTTTTAGATGGTCATGACCGCTTCTTACCGGAGCCTGACATGGACGATGTCCCTGTCGATGATGATGAGGATGAGGCTGATGAGGCTGATGGTGATGATGATGAGGATGCTGATGTTGATGTTGATGTTGATGCTGATGCTGATCGAGCTGCCGGCGACGGGATTGATCGTGATTCATCTCCATTGATCTTTTCGAGTACATATGAGGCGGGCACTTCTTCCGGTCCGTCTACTTCTGGATATGACGCGATCCTCACATGCTTAGATATGATGCAGCAGCATATGCATGCCGATTTCAGTCGGATGGATCTCACCCATAGCCAGCTCAGTAACCGCCTTTCTCGCATGGAGCACCATTGTGGGATTAAGTTTCCAGAGGAGAACTTATTTCATCCACCCCCTACACCACCGGGTCCTTAGGCGTTAGGACTTGATTTATGTCTTTATTTGCTTAGGCTCTCAGACTCGTTTATGTAGTTAAAAAATTGTCATGGATGTTATGCGTCGTATCATTAAAAACTTGGTTTAATTTAGCACTTTGTCTCTCGATTCTTTTGCTGCACGTTTGATTTATATTACGTTTTTTATGTGCTATTATTACAAGTGTTGATACACCTCTTGATGGGTATTCAAGTACTTATGTTTTCTTGTTTGAATGCCCTTGTTGGCTATATTGATTATCCATGGATGGATATATAAGTTGATCACTTTTACACACCCTCGATCTTTTTTCAATAATGTCAAAAGGGGAGAAAATATTGTTGATTCATATTTGTGTGGACTTGATATGAGCATATATTACTTGAGTTAGGGGGAGCCCTACATTGCTTAAGATAGGGGGAGCGTTTTGTCATGATTTCTTCTCATGACCCCTTATGGTTTTTTAATTGAGATTGTTATGCTTCACTTCGCATATTATCTTGTATATCTCATATTATTTGAATCAATGTTTGCCATCATCAAAAAGGGGGAGATTGTTAACCCTACGGTTATTTAACCTAGGATTATATTTGATTTTGATGATAACTAACATTGATGATTATGCTGTCTAACATGCATTGAGTTGATGAAGCAATAGGAACAATCTCATACTCATGCAAACGGATTATTAGACGAGCAACACGATCAAAGACTCTCAACGGAACGCATCAAAGAGGAAATTCGACGATTGAAGTTTTCATGCTTTTATTTCCGTCTTTGTAAACTAGACATAGAGAGATGATCGTTACGATGACTGTATACCTAGAACTTGCCCATAGGTTTCCCTTGCATGCATAAAAAGTTTTTCATGCTTTAAAAACAAGGAAACTGTATTTTCAGGAATGCAGTCGACTGAATTGGGATGCAGTCGACTGCATGTTGGGCAGTAGGGTATTACAGTCGACTGCATTGAATGCAGTCGACTGCAATACTTCCAGTAGCCCATTACAGTCGACTGCAATACTTCCAGTAGCCCATTATAGTCGACTGCAATACTTCCAGTAGCCCATTACAGTCGACTGCATTGAATGCAGTCGACTGCAAGTTGGAAATTTGAATTTCCAACGGCTACTTTTTGGGTTACAGTCGACTGCATTTACCGTTTGGCGCATTTAATGCCCTACCTAACCCCAAACGGTCATATTTATTCCCAGCTCTATAAATACTCATCTTGGGCATTGTTTTCATTCATCAATTGCATTCAAAGCTCTCCTATCTTTCATATTCTCAAAGATCAAAGCAATTGTTCAAATCTCTCTTGTTTTCATTGATTTCTCATCCTTTTCAAGAGAGCATTTATTGTGAGCTTACATTAGAGAGAGATACACTTTCATAAGTCATCATACACTCATCTCTCTTGTTCTAGTACTTCAACTTGTACTCATCTACTTCTTAAGAGTGAAATCTTGTACTCATTTCTTCATTGAAAGGTTCTTATATCAAAGCTTGGGGTTGTCAAGCTTTGGAGCTTTGGGTTTGTCAAAGCTTGTTCTTGATGTGGGCATAGCATCAAGGGATTGTAAGAGGTTCGATCTTGACCCGTAAGGAAGATCATACTAGTGGATTCTAGGGCCTTTCAAGGGACTTCCTTGAAGGGGTGGACGTAGGCTTGTGGGTATATCAAGCCGAACCATTTAATTCTTCTTGTCAAGTATCTCTAAACCCTTATCTCTTTACATTATTGTTTTACATATTGTGTTGAGATTGGTTGTTTGTTTACTTGAGTTTTTGAGATTGAGGTTTGTTGGTTGTTAAATTTTAAAGTAGTCTTAAAACTCTATTCACCCCCCTCTAGGGTTATTTTATTGGTTTCACTTTCTACGTTGGAACTTACATAATTCTCCATCAAATTTAGTAAATGTCACGACCTTATGAAAACAATCTAGTGATACCCGATTAGATGACAACCAATCCATCCCCAACAATACATCAAATCCTCTTATAGGCAAAACAATCAAGTCAGCATATACCGTATGCTCACCCATAATCATTGCACAAGATTTATATATCAGACTCACTAGAGTACTTTCTCCTAGAGGAGTGCTAACATCCAACACATATGGTAGCAACTCAGGCCGTGAGGGTAACATGGGCACCATATATGATGAAACGAACAAATGGGTAGAACCAGGATCACATAGTACTCTAGCAACAGATTGAAAAACAATGCGGGTACCTTCAATAACTCCGCTAGTATCTCGAACCTCCTGAAATTCCAATGCATATGCTCGTCCTTGCACTCTTGGCTTCTCAGCATTCCCTTGCAGATTCCCTCTACCTTGGTTATCTGGAGGCATAATTTGATTTCCAGAATAAGGGCAACTTTTCCCAATATGTCCAGGCTGAGCACATCTGATACACAAACCCATCTTTCTGCGACATTCATTCTTTGTATGTCCAGTCCAATTACAATACGTACATCGCTCTCCAATTCTTGCCTGGTTTGATGGTTGCGTGCTTGATATCTCAGTCTGATTTCTCCTTTTATTATTATCACCTGGGGATGATGTTGCAAAGCTAGCTTGACTACCAGTATAACCACTCATTTGATTACCTCGACCTCTTCCCTGACCATTTCCATAGAAATTATGATTTCTTGCGTGTAAAGCCCTTTGACAATTTTCCTGCCAAGTATTCCCTCGGCCCCTTCCACCAGGGTTCACATTCCCACTGTTACGGTTTCCCTGTCCACCGTATGACGGTGCTCTAAATGGTTCTGTATCAACATTCTTTTGCTCTTCCAAATCATTCTCAATAGCCAATGCTCTATCAACAACTGCCATATAAGTTTGTAACTGCAAAGGGATCAACTTATCCCGAAGATCCTTATTCAGACCTTTAACAAACTTTCTTACTTTTCTTTCTTCGGTATCCACCAGATGCGGACAAAATCTGGCTAAATCAGTAAACTGTGATTCATAAACTGATACCGACATATTTCGCTGTTCAAACTTTATAAAATTTACTTCTCTTCTCTCTTGGGTCACCGCTGGAACATACTTATTAGTGAACTCCCTTTTAAAGTTTTCCCAAGTCAACGGGACTCCTTCCCTCTCCCACTTCATAGATAACAATTTCCACCATCTTTCTGCACTAGCCTCTAGCATAAAGCTAGTATACACCAATCTCTGAGAATTCGGAATCCTAGCAGTATCAAGAATTTTCTCCGCTCTAGCCAACCATTCCTCGGCTAAGGTTGGATCAGGCTTCCCAAAGAATGGATTCTTTATCAGTTTAACAAACCTATCAAGGGTAAGACCCCTATCTCCTAACATTTAAGCAGTATTCAACATCTCATGGGGTTGCTTAACTTGTTGAGCACCTCAAACATTGCCTTCATTCACTACTTCTTGCACATTTGTATCTATAGGAGAATTTTCACCCATTTGTCTCATTTCATCTACAACTTGCTGGAGTATCTGACAAGCCTCCAGTAATCCACTATTAGTCACATGATTATTATTTCCAGTGGAGTGCTCTTCTACATTTACCTGTGGGTTGTGCCCATCCTGACCTTCAGCATTAAACTCAGGATTATTCATTCTTTGAGTTCCTTCATCAGCCATTTCTCTATTGTTTCCATGATTTCGCGCTCCGCGCTCTTGCTCTGTAATAGACCTACACACAAAACTTCGCATAAGTACCCCCATATAATATGCAATAATCACTAACCACACAAGGCCTTATGATCTTATCCCAGCCTCTAACTATGCTCTAATACCACAATTGTAACGCCCCAACTTAGGGTTATATTAACCCGGCTCGAGTATTACGACACATTGGCTAATCAAATCATTCTGATACTACAACTCACTCTAACTCACTTGGTAATCAAACCATATTATACAAAATTAAAGAGTTTACTATTACAAAACACACCTAGTAAGCTCTCTGCCAGATCTCAAAGTTGACATACTGTACTACGTAAGTACAACTTAATTCACAAATGTACAAGTGACCCCTTGCCCATCTTCTCACCGTGCCTCACACCTTCTCCTTGATCTAAAATATTATCATGGATAAAAACCCGTCAGCCCATTGGCTCAATGAGATAATCAAAGACACTTAATGTAACTTTCAACTCAAGAATATTGATAATGCATGCTATTGCAATTCAATCACAATTAAGCAGTTCTAGATGTGCACATAATACATATCATATGTTCACACTTAGTTGAGCATTACAAGAGTTTACCATTCCCGAATTCAGTCCCATCAATAGACCACCCTTATGTCACCACACCCGGGGTATAAGATCATAACCCTTGCCTCGGCCAAAGGCAAAGTAACCGAAAACAATTGAATATGATCAATACTGCCTCGGGTACCAGTGGGAGATACAATTATTTGGCTCATACGGTGCACCGCTACTCAAACACAATCAAATCAACCCCCAATCATTTGAATGGGGTGGCATAATAATTAATCATCAACAATATATCAACCATCCCTTACAATGAAAGTATGTAACATCATCTTCATAACATCTTGAACATGTAACATAATCATTTATATTCCGCAATTGAGCTTCAATTATAGAACTTAACAAACATGTCCAAAACCATATTCTAACCATGTCTAATTTGACATAATTCCATAATTCACACATACCATAACCTATTTCACGTCTTCCATAACCTCCAATATGTTAAACATGAATAGATTCACTTATTAACAAGTCGCTAACAAGTATTTAAAAGTTTGACAAAGAATTCATACTAAAAGAGTTACGCTAACATAGCATATATCCATATTCATGTCTTAAAAGCCCATTAAAAAGCTTTAACTATCTTACCTTAAAGAAGAGATGAAAGAACCCAATTTTCAGATTTGAAACACCAACAAAAGAAACCACAAAACACGTTCAAAACACTGTTTGAAGCTCATAAAAACTTTCCAAATCAACTGCTTAAGGTTCCCTTTAAAAAACAAGCCTTAATTCTAGATTTTGTGAGGTTTTTGGTTGATTTTCTTGCACTTTTCTCTAAAAAACGAGGTAACATAATTTAAGCATGTCAATTGGGTCTTTTATATCAAATTAGAAGCAAGTAGGAGGTGTCAAGTGGAGGTGAAGAGGTGGAAAAGTCAAGCACGACGAGGCTTTAAGCACGAGGTGGCAAGACACGGTTGTGCCACCTAGCAAGCACGGCAAGGCTCAAAGCACATGGTGGCAAGACACGGTTGTGCCACCTAGTAAGCACGACAAGGCTCAAAGCACGAGGTGGCAAGACACAGTTGTGCCACCTAGCAAACATGACAAGGCTAAGTAAAGCACGACAAGGCTCAAAGCACGAGGTGGCAAGGCACAGTTGTGCCACCTAGCAAGCATGACAAGGCTCAAAGCACGACGTGTCACAATGCTAGGTTGGCACGTCACAAGCACGAGGTGGCACAATTCTTTGCAAAAAGCAAAACAATTCACAGGCAGTCCGGTTAACAACCAGTTACTCCCAACTGAAGGTTTCACCATTTTTCGTTTCCAACTCTTCTGAAAATATTTTTGGTCATCCCAAGTGATCATTTAAAGTTTCTAAACATCAAATACTCTTTTCCATTTCTAGCACTTCGTTCACCTTCTTAGAAAATTTACTCAATTCAAGGTGTCTAACATTTAAACATACATTCAAATATGTTATCATGCATAGTTCATCATAACCATTTTCACATAAAGTGATTCATCTAATCATACTTAAATATGTAACTAAAGCATATAAAATGTTGGGTTCTCACACTCTGGCTCTTAAGGAACTTAAGTGTGGTTTTCCATCCTAAGTTCAGCTCCAGTTCTAATTTTAGTATCTCTAGATGACCAAATGTCGTTACCATTGACTCCAGCTTCTAGGGACGTGTCTTATGGCTAAGCGACCAACCGTCGATAAGATTGCATCCGACTCTTAGTCATAAGCTTTTGATATGTCCAGACGACCAATTGTCGTTACTATTGGCTTCGGCTTTTATGTACACTTTTCTTCTCATTCGCCTAAGCAACCAATCATTGTTACTATTTGCTCCGGCTCTTAGACAGTGAGATTTCCATATTCATAGACAGCCAATCGTCATTATCATTGGCTCCAACTTTTAGGGATTTGTCTTTATGACTAAGTGACCAATCATCTTAATATTGTCTTCGGCTCTTAGTCATAAGCCATCAGTGTGTCTAGATGACCATCGTCATTAATTTTGGCTTCGGCTTCTAGATATGATTTTTTCCATATTCCTAGACGACCAATTGCAGTTACTGTTGACTCCGGCTTTTATGGCTATGCCCTTATGGCTAAGCAACCAATCGCCATTACTATTGGCTTCGTCTTTCAGTCATAAGCCTTTGGTGCATTTGGACGACCAATTGTTGTTACCGTTGGCTCCTACTTCTAGGCGTGCTTTCCTTTTTCATTTTTAAGCGACCAATTGTCGTAATTTTCTCTGCCTCTTAGACATAAATTTTAAGTATCCTTAGACGGTCAATTGTTGTTACCGTTGACTCTGGCTTCTTGGGATTCGCTCCTTATCTGGTGAGCAATTGTTATTACTGTTGGCTCCGACTGTAGATAAGGTTTGGCTTCATTTTCCCTCTATAAAAAGGGTCATTTGGATGATTAGAAGATGGAAGAAAAACCTATGAGAAGAGTGGCTAGCTCAAGAATCTCGATTTCCCGAATTAAGCATACACCCAAATTTTGACCGGCCATAATTTACACATAAAATGCCCCACTTAGGTGATTTGAAAGCCTCATTGTTTTTTTTTGTTGCAAGATCTACAACTTTACAGAAGAAGTCAAATCCATTTAAGGTCGTCTTCAACTCCAAAATAACGTTTTTTTTAAATCGGACAGATTTCCTTTCCAGGTTTTTTACTAGCCCTAACATACCCATGCGAAGTTCGAGTTAGACAATTCAAAAGCCTAAATCGTGCATATTTCTAAGAAGAGCTACACGTTTGTATGAGGAGTAAAATCTGTTTGAGATCATATTCAGGTTAGAAATAGTAACTGTCTAATCAGGCAGATTGTTGGTCTGGGTTTTCGATGTTAAATCAATTCTCGGATCAAGAAAATCCGGACCAAGGTATGATTCCCTAATCTTGTTTGTAGTATTTCCATTTCCAGATTAGAAGAGTCTATATTATTTTCTCCTCTCCGTGGCCGGATCTCGATAAAAATTATGTAAAAATTAAGATCAAAGTCTTTCATTTTATTTAGAGTTCTAGACCACTAGAAGAGTAGTGAATAAAACTCCATTAGACTAGAACAAATCGAGTCATCATAAGAGTCAAAAGAGCAAGGTCTAGGTCACCTTCCATAAGGTCTAGTTGAACTACGATGGTTTTGATTCCTATTTGTTCAATTGGATACGTCGGCCTTTCGACCCCTGATGTCGAGTTCAAGCTAAAAATATACAAATAAACTTGGGGTTAAATTTGTTATTGCTTATATATAAACTTGGGGTTAAATTTGTTATTGCATGTTTATGTGTTTAAAAGGCCACAAAATAATAGAAATGAAGTAGAGACTGAAAGGGTATGACGGGTGCCTAATACTTTCCCGTTGTATAACGTAGTAGCCGAACCCACTTCTTTGTTTTAAATAGATTAGTTGTCATTTGGATATTTTTAGAATCATTTACAGTTTTTTTCTTATTTGCCTTTGTTTAACTAAGTAAGATGGCGACTCCGTAAAAATCCTTCTGGGAATTTTTTGGAAGCGGTTTGCTACATCTTGCACTAAAAGTTTCAAACCAATTTCCCAAGAAAACTCCCTATCGAAAATATTGTTCACATGCTGGTTCTATTTTCACGAGAAGGCTAAAAGGAGTTCATACTCGATAGACAGTTCTTTTACTTAAGAAACATCTAAATGTCACTAAAAATAGGTCATGTTCTATAAGGATTTCTTTCTAAAAAATAGATAAACATATATGCTTATATAAATACACTAGATGACTCAAAAGGTCACTTACTTGACGCTACGCATTTTCTCGATCCAAAATCTGATATGATGATTATGCTGCTACACCTGGCTAAAAGAATTGTCAAAGCCACTTTGCGCTCCTCTAAAAGAGCCAAATCTCTATGCACTAATATGCACTCCTTCCAAAACCATTTAACTCGAATCTTATCTTCTTCCCACAAGCTCTTTCATTCTCAGCGTTCTAAACCTAACGTGCATCCACATCTACACCGGCTGACAGCTAGTGATTCCAAACTTAATTACTCATTGTGTACACACTTACACGCGTGTACATACCACACTCATAATTGGAATATGTAATTACAAAACCACCCCCGTCGGATATGTGAAATTATCAAAATACCCCTAACGACTAACATGCCAAGAAATAATTTCAAAATACTTCAAAACTGTTCTATATATGTAGTAGGCTGAAATCAAGCCACAAAGACCTTTAAGAAAAATTCTTTTATTCCAGAACTCCTTCTTGTTGTTAACCACGCACAAGGCAACCAAAGTCACTACACATAACATACAATGCTGAAAAGCCTTGAAACTTTAGAATTAAAAACTATCAGAAAGAAAAGGTCACTGTAAAATTTTCAGGCAAAAATAATTTGTTTTGCTATTTTAAATAAATCAAGAACCCCTTTCACAGATAAAATCAGTTAGTCTTTCACGGACGCGAAAAAATCCCAGAAAATTTCACATTGTAGATCTTGTGAAAATAACAGGGGTTACTTGTAATATCCGGTACTTTGGGAGCTATTTAAAATAACTATCGGTGACCCAAAAAAAAATGACGATAATTTTGAGCAATGCTCGAGTATTTTGAGCAATGGGAGCTTAAAAATATTTTGGGGCAAAAATATTATTTTCAAAACTTTTGGGGTCATTTTGTAATTTTAAAAAACTTTGGGGGCTATTTTGTAAATTTTTTAAAAAAAGGCATCATAGGTGTCAAATTTTAGAGAAACTTGTTTGGAGAGGATGCCACCTCCTTCTTCGTTATTTTGTGACTAACTACATTATAATGTAAATTAATGGTTTGTATAAATCTTTAGGAAATTAAATGAAAAGAAAGAAAAAAAAACACCAAAACAGAATAGAAAAGGGCAAAACAAAGAGAAGAAGAAGAAGAAGGGTTCGAGCTGGGAGAAAACATGGGGAAGAGAGAAAGATTGAGAAACCTTACAAGGGTAATCCTTCCCTCTTCTTTCTAGCATGCGATTTCAGTTTGAGTGTGTGTTTTACCACTGTTCAGCGTGTATTTAGAGTGTATTCTGTGTGTTCGGTTATGGGGCAGTGGAATGTCATGGTTGCCTGCGATGGGATTTTGGGCGTGAAAAGGGAAGGACAATGCTACCCTAGCATCCCTGAAGCATTGTGTTTGGAGGGTGTTTTAGTGGGTGAGTGTGCATGAAAATTAGGGTGCAGTGTGTGTGTGTGTGTGATTGTGCAAGTGTAATGATGTGTGAATTGTGTGTTGTAGGAGGAAACTGAGTGAGGGTGTGGGTGTATTAGTGAGTGAAGTGGGTGCGCTGTGTGAGTGTGTTCGGCAGTAGGTGTGTGTTTGAAGATTAAGTGTATGTGTGTGACAATGTAATTTGGGTGGGCTGAGTGTGTGTGTAATTGTGTGTGGAATAGGTGTATATATATGTGTGTTAGTGTGTGCTTAGGCATTAATTTATGTGGTTGTGTGGTAGGGCGTGTGTTTTTGAGCTATGTGAGTGTGTGCGCAAATGGGTGTCTCGGCAATGAAGAGGAAGAAGATGGACTGTGTGTGTAAAAGGTGAAATAGTGTGTGTTTGAATGTGAATAGTGACTTTTTTTGCCACTAAAAAGGGAGGTAATTTAGGTAATTTTTATACAAATTTTTATAAATAGTTAGGATCAAAAGCTGACAAAGTCCAAAACAATAACCCTATTATTTTTACGAGACGTACGCTTTAGATATTTTTTTGGGAATTTTCAGTGTCCACAAAGGACGCTAAATTTGAGTATCAATTAAAAAGAATTATCGAATTATTTAGCATAGAAAACAAAGCTATTTTAATCTGAAAGTTTTAGGAAAACCTTAATTACTAAGATGTTTTATTTCCTAAAATTTTGTGAAAATTCTGAGGTTGATAACTATTTTTAACAGAACATGCTCTTGAGTGCTCGGTCTAGACATCGGTTCAGGATTTTCGAGCACAATTTTTTTAAAATACTCTTTAGCCCAAAAAATGACTCCAGGGATGCTTAAAAGTGTGTTTTCAAGTATTTTTGAGATTTTTTCGGTGCCGGGAATCCCTAGGGGGTATTTTGCCCCCCAGAGGGTATATTTTGGCAGTTTTACCTAGACCTGGCAAACGGGTAACCCGGCCGGGTACGGGTAAAATCCGACCGGGTACGGATAAAATCGGTTCGGGTAATTTTTACCCGACTTTTCACGGGTAGGGATTTTTGGAATCCGTACCCTACCCTGACGGGGCGGGTATTACCCGCGGGTAAATTATTAAATTTTAATAATTTTCTATTAATAGATATTCATGCCATTTTTTTGAGTTTTTTCTCTTTTTTATTCCTACAATAAACACTTTCTGATTTGATCTCTACAATTAGTCAATTACCGGTTGATCTCTACAATTAGTCAATTACCGGTTGGGTGATGATCTCAATTCTCAAATCAACCCAATCATCTCAACTTCCAAGCCTCCAAAGACAATAAGCAAACAACTTAACACAATTACCAGAAAATAACCTACAAAAATAATTCCTAAGTCTAAAGTAGTTAAACACTTAAATACATACAAAAAAATTAACACAAACAATAGAAGCAGATCTGAAAAAATGTTACAAGCAGATCGAGAAAAAAAATTATCAAGCGTTACAAAGCTATCGATCGAGGAGATCACGATCGGAGACCACTTCGGTCTTCGCTCTTCCGTACTATATCTCTTTCTTGATCGGAGACGGTGGTGACGAAGATGTAACGACTGAGCCATGGCAGATCCGTGCAGATCTGGTCGGAGACATTGAAGGCAGCTCCATCGATGGCGGCGGAGCCATGTAACGGCGAAGCCATGTAACGGCGGAGCCATGGCAGATCCATCGATGGCGGATCTGACTGTGGGCGAGGAAGAGGACGTCGTGAGATCGAGTCGAGCGATGCCGATCGAGAGAGAGAGTTCAGAGAGGGAGGGAGGACGGCGCAGGATGAGAGAATTTGAGAAAGTATGAGGGAAATGAAAAACCTAGAGGTCCCTATCATTTATATAGTAAAAAAAATCCGGGTAACCCGGGTACCCGAAAACCGACCCGGACTTACCCGAATATTACGGATCGGTTCGGGTACGGTTCCAATTTGCGCGGGTACTCTATATAGCTACCCGTACCCGGGGTTTTTGAACGGATACGGTTCGACCCGCGGGTACGGGTAGAAAATTGCCAGGTCTAGTTTTACCTATAAAAAGTACTTTTGGGTAAATTCACATACGATAAGGATATTTTAGTAATTCCATTTACAGAAAGACTGTTTTGGTGATTTAAGTAGGAAAGGGATTTTTTTGGTAATTTTTCACATAAGGGGCATTTTGGTAATTTTACGTACCCATTGAGGGGGCCGTTCTGGGAGTATGCCTGAGTCAGTATTAAATTTATAAGATCGTAGTCTATAATGTATACTAATAATTGGACTGTTCCGTTTAGCTTAAAGAAAAAGACTTTCCTGTTAGACTAGCTTAACTTTGGATCCAAGTAAAGGTTTATATCTAAACCTTAGGTAATGACTTCTATCCGAACCCGAATTTCATATTGCGACACCCTCAACCATGGTGACATCACCGCGCTAAGTTATCGACCATAATCACATTCAAAACGCTGTGCTGAATACAGAGCAACTATATCCTCATACTCATACATCATTAATAAACGCTCCAAAATGCGTCCTTACAAAAACATTTCTTACAAACATACATCGTACTGTAGTGGAAGACTTTCAGGTCTCTAAACAACATGAATGGTTACAACCTAATATACGACTGTAGTCGTGTGACTCTTATCAACCTATCTCGCAGCTTAATCTTATTCTCAACATTTTCTAGTTTGTCTTACCTCTCTCAACTGATCCCCTTGCTCAACTTTTCTAGCTTGCTTCCTTTTCCCTTTCTAGAGGGTTCTCCGTGATCAACCTTATAGCCTGCACAACACAACATAAGGAATGAGCATAAATCGCCCAGTAAAGACAACACGTGGAGCATCGTGTAGAAATGATTCAAGAGACTCACAGGAATAATAATCATCTCAACGATAGTAATGAATCAAGAGTTATAATAACTTTCGGCATCAACATAATTGTCAAACGATTTTTTTTTTCGTTAGACTGAGCGACTTCAAGGCCCAACAGAACAACATTATTGCCACCTTTTCATGGACAGGACTGACTGATTGATTGACTATGCAAGTGAATCCGAAATCCAAAGTCGTAAAGATAAAAATCATTAAAATACAAATCAATGAAATCATCAACACCAAAATAAAATCACATGAAATGCAACGTGGACACGACAGACAGGACTCGACTAGACACAACAGACTGGACTCGACCAGACTCTTGGGCCAGTGATCATAATTCATAGATCATCCTCCTCATATTGATGTCCCATTTTGCGAGATGTTCATCTCAGTCTCAAGTATATAGAAGAGACATTGTCAACAACCAGGGAACTCATCTAGAGTGCATTCCCTCACCAACATACAGCCAAGCAGTAGGACTTCTTCAACGGGGCGAATTAAGGGAAAATTTACTCCACCTTATGTCCTCAACAACACAACTCAACAACGAATAACGAATCAGAAGATCAACCGATGTTCAAACCTAACAACAAGAGTTCAACGTAATATCATCAGCATGGCGAATTTGGGAGAAGATTACCGTAAGCCCTCAACAACATTCTTATATAAGAAAAATGTCGACTACCAATAAGTGCCGACATTTCACAACAACACACAACGACCTCAACAACATCATCCTCAATGACAGGGCGGACTTGGGAGAAGTTTGCCACAAGTCCTCAATAGTGTTCTCAGAGAGAAGAGATATCAGCTATCAATAATCCCGACGTCTCACAACAACCACACAAAAATCTCTATGCAATGTCATCATCAACTTCAGGTATGCTAATCGAATCGAATCATAGCATACTAGGACAAGAATTATTCTTACCAAACTTCATCAACGGGGTGGACTAAGAGAAAATTATTTTACCTTAAGTCCTGAACAACGTAATTCCAAATCAACGAATATCGGTCACAGTAACTACCGGTGTCAAATCATAACCACAAGAGTCCAACAAAGCGTCATCAACATGACATGCTAATCGAAACAATGAATTAGCATAATAGAACTGCATTGCCCTTACCTCATTGGCTTATAGCAGAAGCAACTCGCAATCTCTGATCGTAACGAGCTGCATCACCTAGTCAAATAATACTCTACTCGTTAGACATCATTATATATACGCACTTTATTCTAACCCTTCCCATTTAACCGCTCATAACGTTTTATAACAGCTAGTTAATCTGATCCAATAACTGGATCCTTAACCTACATTATCGACGCTTGATGGATAACAACACTCTAATTTTTGATGTATTAACACTATTCCTCATTACCCAACATTCTGGACGATTAATAACGCGCGTTTCCAAAAATTTAGCGCCAACGTGGCACCCCCGACTTATGCAAAATTACCAAAACACCCCCTGGAGGCCATCGCCTCAACAAACATCTCAAAACTACTTTAAAACAATTTTCAGGTGTTTTACAACCCTTCCTAGACTAACAAGTCCTTCGAAAAATTTTCTAGAAAAAATTACCAAAATACCCCCTCAGGGGCGGCAAACTACCAAAATACCCCCTGAGGGTTTTCAGCACCAAACAAATCTCAAAACAACTTTAAAATTCTATTTTAAGTGTGCCAAAGTCATTTTTGAGGTAAAAAGAGTTTTAAAAATTTTTTGCTCAAAAATCTTGAACCGTTTTCCAGACCGAGCGCTTAAAAGCCGGTTCGGCCAAAAATAGCTAACGACTTCAGAATGATTCGAAATTTTGGAAAATGGAACTTCTCAGCATCCTAGGATCATAAAATTTTCATGCGAAACCGCACTTGTTTGATATTTTTAATTTCACTGTAAAGATCCAAAATCACAGCATTTGTCAACCCCCTCTTCACCTCGGAAAAATTCTAAATTTTTCCATGATGTAGATCTTGTAAAAATAGCTAGGGTCTCGTTTTTTAACTTTGACTAAATTTGATCCTAACTATTTTTGAAAATTCGGATTAGAAATTGTTTATTAAATCTTCACTTTTAACGATGATTACATCTAATGTTCAAATTCGAACACACACAATCACACCTTGAGCATACACACGTCTTCTTCCTCATTCAATCAGCTGCATATCTGGGATTCTCATCTCACAATCACGCATGGATTTCCCTCAGTATTTCATCTTAATCCATTAAACACATTATAGTACATCCAATTCATGTCGTAACACATTTAATTTACATCATTACACACAATTGAACACATACAATTCGTATCAATTCACCATAGCCGAAGAATACACACCCACGCACATTGAAATCCCCCCAAATACGAAACCCTAATTAGTTTCCTTTCTTTGTTGTTTTAGATATATGTGTGTGTGTGTGTGTCTACATATATATACACACACACAGATATATATATGTATATATATATATATATATATATATATGTATATATATATATATATATATGGGAGCTGATCCGTTGAGAGCGTGGGCAAAATAGGAGAAGTTGCAAGCGCGATCTGACCGTCCATCCCGAAAGATGGACGGCCCAGATCGCGCCTTTTTCGAAAGCTGTCAGTCGTCCGCCATACAGTATGGCGGACGGGTTTTTTTACCTTATTGCCCCTCCGCGCCTGTCCGCTATACTGTATGGCGGAGGACATTAAAGTCCTGACATGAGACAACAAAAAGGCGTCCGCGATACTGTGTAACGGACTGTCTCCCAGTCTCCCAGGCTGACACCTTCCTGACACGAGACAGCAAAAAAGGTATCCGCTCTACAGTGTATCGGACCTCGCCTAGGCTGACAGCTGTCAGGTCCTGTCAGGACCTGACTTTCAGGGACTTTATTTCTGCACATGTCAGAGTGTCGGGAATAATTTCCGCTATACAGTATCGCGGACAGGCTTTTCCCGTATACCCCAAAGTTCCTGATTCTCAGCTCTTTCGGCAAAATTTTCTTCTCCTTCGGATTCACTTGCTTCCATTTTCGGCTCCCCTCAAGCTTTTCGAGTAAAACTTGCTTCAATCTTCTTCACTCAAGCAAGGTAAGTTTCTGATCTCAAATATTTTATGGGTGGATTGACTGATAAAGTATATATTTTTTTTTGGGGAAAAAATATAGATCTTTGATAATGTTCTAGAAATTAATTTGTTAACTTTAAAGAAGTTTATTGTAGTTAATTTTGATTTTTTTGAGGGGCGCTAACTTCGGCACATCTATCCTATTGCCTTTCGAATTTTTTGAGATACGTTTGTTGTATTTTGGCATGATGAATTTGTCTAACGCTCTTAGTAATTTTAATTTGTTATGTTCAATAAATCTATAATTAGCAAAATGGGAGACTTTTGAGATTATGTATATGGTATATTTGTCATCTTAAATTGGTCTATTCGTCAAGATAATTTTTAGGTAATATTTTCAATTGAAAATGTCATTTGATTGCTAAGCGTAGTCTATATTTCTACATATAGGGAGCTGTTTCACAATGTCTGATTTCGTGTCTAGCTCCAACACCCCCGTAGATGCTAGTGATCCGTATCTAGGACGAACCTTTCAAACATTGGAGAAAGCTGGAGAATGTTTCCGAGCGTATTCATTGAGGGTTGGATTTGGCATTAGAATAAAGACTTCAAGAACGAGCAACATAACGAGAAAGATATGCTCTCGCTTATACGAGTGCCATAGGGGCAGAAACCCAGTGCAAAATGAGACACGCGTAGGCAACGATGACAGTGATGACGAAATAGGATATTCGCGCAGAAGACGGGACTTCTTTGCGCGAACGAATTGCCAGGTCAAGATGTTCGTAAGCTATAAAGCCAAGCAAGATCATTGGCTTATTACCAGCCTGGAACTGGCACACAATCACCCGTTAGTAACCCCTTCTAAGGTGAGTCAGATGCATCAACACAAGAAGATGGGAAAGGTCGCGAGGAGCCTCATTCACACAATGAGCGATGCGCGGCTAGGACCTACCGACATGATTAATGTTCTTGCTGAACAGGCCGGAGGAATTCAAAATTTAAACTTTAACACGACAGACGTTCGCAACGCGGTCCGAACCCATAGACGAGCCGCGTATGACCTCAATGATGCTCAAGCCACAATGAGCCTATTGAAGTGGATGCAGATGGAGGACCCGCAGTTTACCTTCGATTATAAACTTGACGACGAGCATCGAGTTAGCACAATTTTTTGGGTCGACGGTCGTTCGAGGCTTGCTTATAAGCATTTTGGGGATGTCGTGACTTTCGACACCACATACCGTACCAACAAGTACTCGATGCCGTTTGCCCCTTTCACGGGGGTCAATCATCATTATCACTCCATCCTGTTCGGGTTCGCCTTGTTAAGGGACGAGAGCGAGAGTTCTTTTGAATGGTTGTTTAGTGTGTGGCTGGAAGCCATGAACTTCAAAGCACCCAACGTTATCATCACCGATCAAGATTTGGCAATGAAGAAGGCTATTGCCACCGTCTTCCCAGATACTCGACACAACTTGTGCACTTGGCACATAAGCAACAAATATCCCGAACGTTTGCATCACGTGTACGCAAAGTTTCCAGACTTTAAAGAGGATTTTGACACGTGCGTTAGCAAGTCGTTAACGATTGAGGAATTTGAGGAGAGGTGGGAAAAGCTTGTTGAGGATTACTCATTGCAAGACAACGGGTGGCTCCAGCACTTGTACGAGCTCAAAGAGCAATGGATTGGCGTTTACACGAGGAGGCATTTTTCTGCGGGCATGAAAACGACGGGCAGGAGTGAATCTATGAATGCCACGTTCGATAGTTACGTGGGTACAACTACCAATTTGAAGAGTTTCGTCACATCCGCACAGAAAGCGGTTGCGTCGTTGTTCGTGAAAGAAAGGGCTGTAGACTTTGCAACCACGTACAAACAGAGGAGAAGGTTGCTTGAGACCCCGCTGGAGCTGAACGGTGCCAAAGTCTATACGAAGGAGATCTTCTTGCTATACCAAGTAGAGCTGCATAAATCGGGACGGTACTGTATAAACAAGGTGGCAGAAAAGTCTACGCGTGAGTACAAGGTTTATTCGCTCGTGAATGACCTCGTTCCTGAGAAGCTGCGCAGAATGTATACGGTGAGCCACGACACATTGACGGACTCGGTGACATGTGTTTGCAAGAAGTTTGAGTTCCATGGCATCCTGTGTAGACACATTCTGTGCTTTTTCACCCAGAAGAATATCAGGACAATCCCCGATAAATACGTCTTGCCACGGTGGACGAAAGGTGCTAACAGGTTGCACGGTACCATTGCCTTTCCGGAGCACCCGTATACTGACTTTGAAGAATCGGAGACGTTGCGGTATAATCATCTGGTGACGAGTTTCACCCGTTTGTCCGTAAAGGCTGCTGCTTCAATGGTCGGTTATAAACATCTCCTCGAGGTAGCTCAGCAGCAAGAGCCCATCGTCGACCAGTTGGAAGCAGCTTCAGTCACCAATGCGATTGACACCGAGCCTACGACGGGGGTATCAGAAGATGACGAGCCGGGGGAGGAAGACGACAATGATATCCGGCCGTTGGATCCAATTATATCGCAAACGAAAGGCCGCAAGAGATCTACGCGGATGAAAAGCTCTATTGAAACGGCAACTCAACCTAAAAAGCTGCGAAGGTGTGCATTGTGCAACAAAATGACCGACCACGACAAGCGGAACCATTACAAGGCACTGGGGATAAGTTCAGGGGGTTTGCAAGACGGGGAAGAAGGTGACGCCGAAGATGAGGACGAACAAGCTGCAGTGGACCTTTAATTTTTTGTATAAGTTTGACGTTTGTAATAATTTTCGGAGGGATAATTTTTCAACCGAATACTGGAATTTTTAAAAAATGGACCTATGAGAGGCCATTGAATCAAATCTAAAGTTTTTATTAATTTTTTTTTTGTAAGCCCCGTCCGCTATACAATGTAGCGGACGTCATCGCAGGCAAACTTTTGGTCTTCTTTTATGTCCGCTATACAATATAGCGGACGTCATCGCAGTAAAACTTTTGGTCTTCTTTTATGTCCGCTATACAATATAGCGGACGTCATCGAAGAAAAACTTTTGGTATTCTTTTATGTCCGCTATACAATGTAGCGGATAACTCTATCCTATTATATATATTAGTTGGATCGGGCGATCAGCTGTTATCAGTCCGCTGAGGGCCGTCCCTCTGTCCCGAACATCTAGCCCCGCCTGCTACTCCCTCTCTGGCGACCCACATCCCCCGTCACCCACAACTCCGGCGATAAACCGTCCTCCCCTCAACGCCGACCTCGATGGCTTCTGGATCGGAGACCACCTACGATTTTATTGGCAACTTGCACCTGGCAGGCAAACACTTTTTCAAAGTCATGATGCCGGGGTTTGAGAATGAACTTGTAGGCCATCCCTCTTTCTCTGTATTTTCGTGTGTTAAAAGTTTGATCTTTTGGTTAAAAACTAACCTATTTTTTGTATTGTGTTTGTTAGGACATACCGGAAGCCTTGACCAATCAATTTACAACAATTCATGACAGTGCAAGATTATATAGCCGCAAGGGGGCATGGCAGGTTGAAATCAAGCTGAAGCCCGGCCGACCCAAAAAAAAGCAATTCGCAGAGGGTTGGAACGTCTTCGTGCGCCAGCATGGCCTTGAACTGAGGGACTTTGTAGTGTTTGAACACCTTGGGTGGTGGGATTTTCAAGTTGTAATATTTGATCGGAGCACTTGTGAAAAAAATTCTTTCCCCCAATGTGAACCCTAATTTATTATTAATAAATTAATTTATGTTCTTGTTCATTGTGTTTCAAAATTTTTCCTCGCTTAATTGTGCTTAATTGTGTCGTTTGAGATTCCCTCGATATATTGAGATCGTTGATTGTGAATCGTACGTTATTTATTGTTTATCGATATTGAGATTGTTGATTCTGACGCCAAAACAAGTCTTCGGGGCGCCAATTTATTAAAACAGCATTATGCTACAATGCGACTAAAACAAGCCTTTGGGCGCCAATTTATTAAAACTGCATTACGCTACAACGTCTAGCTCTACTACATAGCGGACATAAGTACTCCGCTTAGGCCGGGGTTCGGGAAGGTCGGAACTAAGTGTCTGGTTCGTGCCAACCATTTTCTGGTCCAAGTTGCAGACAACCATCTGCTGCACCACTATGACGGGCTGTCCGCTATACTATATAGCGGACATAGATAGGAGCAAAAAAAACTAAGTGTTGGAGACTTTCCCTCTGCGGAGCTGTCCGCTATACTATATAGCGGACCTAGGAGAGAAAAATGGTTGTCTGCAACTTGGACCAGAAAATGGTTGGCACGGACCAGACACTTAGTTCCGACCTTCCCGAACCCCGGCCTAAGCGGAGGCCTTATAGCCTTAGAAGAACTCGATCTTCAGTCATCTTCATCTGAAACTGGAGCATCGGAAACATTTCCTTCTTCGAAGCTCATGTTCCAGTATACTTGTGCTTCATTGTTGTTGCCATCTTCATGTGCATCACGTGCCATACGACGTAAGTTATGCCTACTTTGACGAACTCTCATTCTATTATTTTCCTCACGTATTCGATGCAGTGCCCTTTCAAGTTCCATGTGCGTAATTCGAGGCATGTTGATTGCCTTTTGTCGAGGTATGGGTATATTCATGTGCCGTGAATCAGCTACTAAGACCTCATATTCATTCATCCGATAAGACCATTCTGCATGTAATGTATTAACATAGCTTGATGAGTAACACAAACTTGGACGCAAAGAATAGTGAAATTCATCTTCGCCCGCCCAGTAACGACCCATTGCTTCAAAAATATCTCGTGGAGTATATGACATTTCCAGAGTTGTTATGAAATTGGGAGTATATCACTCTATGCCCTTTGCCCTTCGTGCAATGCATGTACTTATATATACTTTGAAACGGGACCACTTTATGAGATGCTACAGGTTCAACTTTATGAGATGTGACAAGCCTCTGCAATAGACTAGAGACTTGTCTTGTCACCAAAGAGACTTGTCTTGTCACCAAAGAGACTTGTCTTGTCACCAAAGACTTGTCAACTTTATGACACGGGCATGCTATTGTCTCCAACTATTGTCATCTTCAATGTCCAGAGACTTGTCTTGTCACCAGAGATGGGCAGACTATTGTGTAGATATCATGCCCTTTATTGTGTATGTGTGTGTGGGCTTATTTATATATGTTAGCCATGCTCATCGCATTAGAACCGCCTAAGTTAAATGGCAGGAGTTCCTGGGAGTTCTAGTCTGCGGGGACGTGAGACTGTGTGGTTGTTGTGTGAAAGGAACGACGACTACAAAGAAGTGAAGTACACGGATCCCAGAGAGTATTATTGCGGTTTACGGAGAGAATGGGCATATCGAGTTAAGGAATCAGAAGCGCTACACCAAGATCTCACCACGCTGAGAGCACCTGTGCCGCAACGTCGTTCACTTACTATGTCACGGCGTAATGTTAAGCAGTGTAAGAAAGTTGTGCGCCAAATTCGTATGGAGAATAACCGGATGTTGCTGCGTAGAAAACGATTTTATATGCTTCAACTTGCGGAAGAAATGGCCGAGGTTAGTGGGAGGCAGCTCAAATCAAACGAGAGAAACAATATTTTAACCAATGATCAGTACTTATCTGATGAGTATATGTCAAATGAAGAGTGATATATATATCTCTTCCTACTGCATGTTAGGATTTCATTCCAACCGGCACTTATCCACATGTCATTCTAATTAGCGAATCCCGTCTTTTGAAGCATGTAAAATGTTGGGAATTTATGTTTCTAACTACATCCGTCATACTATAATGGGGTAACTAGCATGCCTAAGGTGCAATGAGCAAAAAAAAAGTGACATAAAAAATTACAACATTTTTCGCAAGCTATGAATTTGGCGCTAAAGTGTGCGCGAATAGGCCCTTCATAGGAAAACCAAAAAAATAATTTGTCTCATTTTTCGCCGAAATTCATAGAAATGGGCTATATAGCGTGCCTAAGGTGCAATGAGCAAAAAAAAGTGACCAAAAAAATTACAATATTTTTCGCAAGCTATGAATTTGGCGCTAAAGTGTGCGCGAATAGGCCCTTCATAGGAAAACCAAAAAAATAATTTATCTCGTTTTTCACCGAAATTCATAGAAATGGTCTATATAGCGTGCCTAAGGTGCAATGAACGAAAAAAAAGTGACCAAAAAAATTACAACATTTTTCGCAAGCTATGAATTTGGCGCTAAAGTGTGCGCGAATAGTTTTTTTGCCAAGCAGAAGGAAGACTCCCCAACACTAAGTTTTTTTTTCGGCCCTATCTACGTCCGCTATACTATATAGCGGACAGCCAAGCAGAAGGAAGACTCCCCAACACTTAGTTTTTTTTTCGGCCCTATCTACGTCCGCTATACTATATAGCGGACAGCCAAGCAGAAGGAAGACTCCCCAACACTTAGTTTTTTTTTCGGCCCTATCTACGTCCGCTATACTATATAGCGGACATCCAAGCAGAAGGAAGGGAGCCCCCAACACTTAGTTTTTTTTTTCGGCCCTATCTACGTCCGCTATACTGTATAGCGGACAACCAAGCAGAAGGAAGACTCCCCAACACTTAGTTTTTTTTCCGCCCTATCTATGTTATAGCGGACAGTCCAACAGAAACAGTCTCACTTGGTTTTTACACTTTGTTTCCCACTAGTGAAAGCAAATCACACAGAACAACAAACAGTGAATCAAATCAATCGCATTCAACAACGATCACATCTCAGTCAACACAGATGAAATCATCAATCGCATTCAACGATAAGATTCAAGAAGTTTAAGGACAACTAAAAAAGTGAATATAATGTTATTATACGCAAACATTGTCAATTACACGGATTTACAATAAATCTAATAGCTCTAGGCCGGCCATTGATAATTTGCCAAGCCATCCTATACCTAAAGCAGTCTATGCATTCTTGGCTCCAGACGGTCTTCTTGAGGCTCTCCGACCGACAGATGTAATCCATGTACATGCAGACGAAGACGCCGCAGTCCGAGGAATTAAGTTGCTTTGGCCTAGTCCTCTTCAATCGGAGAACAAGCTGCGTATCGCCCGGTGCCCTCCCTCGACTCTCTCGAGCACGCTCTCTATTGACCATGGCAGCAAATAGATTCTGCGAGAAACAGGATAAGCATTAAACATATAAGCATTAAACATTAAACATAGCAAACATAATAAGATTAATCAGTTCTACAATATGCAAGTTACAATAAGAAGTAAACAGGATCTTACCATGGCATCCAACATCCCTAAGCCTCGGTACATTTCAATCACACCAATCACGGGGGTATCATCGTAGAGACTGTCGAGGACTGATACGGTATTCGTTACCGGTTCATAGCAAATCAAGAACCAGTGGGCATTCACTATAGCTGGGATTAGAAACACATCCGCCACACTTGCGCTCTCTGGACTCGGCCGAGCAAGATATGCTTGTAGGTTAGCGGACGGTCTCCACTTGAGCTGGGCATTCGCCTTTCTCGCCTGCTTCCTCGCCTTGTCCCAGTCGTTATACTCTTGTACTAGCATGCCATGAAAGTAAGCATCGAGGATAAAAATGCGCGGACCGTAGTTAGGCTGCTCCCGACTCCTTTGCCGCAGAATTTGCACGTAGTGCGAGATGACAAAGTTGTCTAACCAAATTCCCGGCGCCAGCGTGGACAGTTCTCTCCACGAGACATTGTAATCCAAGCCCTGCGGGTGATCCACGTCATACGACGCTCCGTCTGGGGGGGGCCCGCTAAAATAACGGTGATGGATTAGGTCATGTTTATGCGGCTTCAGGGGCCTGGCTGGATGCCCTTTCGGATATTGCCCTCGGGGGTCGACCGGTTGCTCTTGCCCTCCGCCGGGGGGCAAGAGCAACGGAAGAAATTGGCCTCCAACCAACGGATCGGCCGGCTGATAATCCCCTTGGGGGGCCCCGGCCGGCTGATAATCGCCTTCGGGGGCCCCGGCCGGCTGATATTGCTCGCCGGCCATTTCTTCCGCCGGCTGATATTGCCCTTCGGGGCCGCCAAGTGGTCCCGCCCACGGGACAATGGGCAGTGCCTCGTTGAAACCGTAAGGCCATTCTTGCGTGACTTGACTCTGAGAGAGGGGTTGGGGTTCCGGGAACAAATCGAAGGTCGGGCCGCTGTAATCGGCCCACGACGCTTGAGCATGTCCCATCCCCGGTACAGAGGGACCACCAACTCCCTGGCTCACCCCTGAAGCTTGCCCGGAGGGATCAACGTTATACGGGCTGGCGCCCGTATAACCCATTCCCGGGCTGTCGACCGAAGACTGTCCCGATGCTTGCCGCACAAAATTCCCGCAGCCTATAGCCAGTGCAGCAGCCTGTTGGCGAAGATCCTCGCCCATTGCGCTCATCAGATCCTTCCGCTCACTCAACTTCTGGAAGAATGCAAGCGAGGCATTAACCTACATCCAAAGAGATAACAAATAAGTAACTTTAATCAGACATTTATATTCAAGACAAGTTGGGCAACTTACGAGATTGTATGCCATACGCTCGTCGATCTGACCCCTAGGCGCATACCTCGCCCCGCGTTCAAAGTTCACTGGGGCTACTCTCCTCCGCGTGATGCGGGAGTACCACTCATCGTACTCCGCGATGCTGATAACGGGGTCCGGCTCCGAGACGATGGCCGCCAGTGTGTCCTGCCAAGAAGTCCAGAGCTCTAGTTCGGCCGCGCACAATTCTTGCGCATTGGCCTTGCCAAACCGCCCGACATCCGGTGGGTCCCTGTTAACCCTCATATCTGGGGCACCGGCTGGCAAACCCTGCTCCAACTCAAAATGGCGCATTGCTCGGTCTGGCAGCTGCCACTCTGCGACCTCGAAGTGGATGAGGGGTGTGCGCTGCAACCCGGAGAGCGTGAAGACGAACGACTCTTCTACCCGTCGCGCCAAACGTATGTACGGTGCCCAACGCAATTGGCCCGGAGATAGGCGGTCGAACTCCCCTCGATAGTACGTGATGTTGTGATGGGGATCGACTCTCCTGCGGTAGTGGCTATTCTTCCGGCTGTACTCCCAAGCACGCAACCGAGGCCACACTCTATCGGTTCCATCCCTACGCGTCGGTGCACCGGGAGCAAGGTGTTCATAAGACCACACCTGAGAACATGGACAAATTATATTTATATCGTCGATTCAACAAAAGCAAAAACAAAAAAAACAATAACGAAGACAGGATTTATATGATATACCTGCAATAGCGAGAGACATGCACATATGGCTTTGGAGTCGGGCCTCGTTGCCTTGTGCAATGCTCGGTACAGATACGAAAGAACCGCTGCACCCCATGCATAATCTCCAACCTCCGCCAGGTTACCCAACAACGGTAAATATCTCACGCTGACCGTGTTCTTCGACGTCGTTGGGAATAATATTGCCCCCATCACCCACCAGAGGAAGGCTTGTGTGTACAGCACAAGGTCACGGCCCGTATAGTTTTCCGGCAAAACCCCGTAGGTATCTACCAACCACTTCAACTTTATACCACCACTGCTAAATTGATCCTGGGGTATCGAAGTGAAGAAGTCCCTAGCGGTTCTCTTATTCGTTGCTTCTGACGGAGGAGCAATTACCGGCCGCCCCGTCACCGGCAACCCTAAGATGAACCCTACATCTTCTAGGGTAATTGTCATCTCTCCGAGCGGGAAGTGAAACGTATTCGTTTCACTTCTCCACCTCTCAACAAGGGCACCTATCAAGGCCCGGTCAAGCTGTTGAAATATCTGCCCATGCGTGAAAATCCCAAACCCAATTCCACGCAGTATCCTCTTCTGGGCGGTGTTCAGTTTCCACGATACTATATCGCGAGATACTTCTACGGTGTTGAGAAGTTCTCTTTCCTACGAATTAATAAATACAATTTAAGCATAACAAACGGTATATACAACGTTCGTAAGCGATAGAAAGTCGATAAATAATGTATCTTACTCCACCATCCCATATGAGCGTACTGATATGGTTGGCTTGGTCGTATAACACGGATGGGTCTTCAGGTCCAGGGTTAAATTCCATTTTTTGCAACTGAAATTATGGAAAAACCTTCTCAGTTTGGATTTTACGTTTTGGATTTTGATAATCGCTCGCAAAAATACGACGCTAGCACATGCATAATACATATAACGCAAGCACATGAATGATGCATACAATGTTAGCATATGTACTCATATGTATAAATATATATACATATACGGAATCGGATTTTACAAACGCTTGCACAAGAACAAAAACATACATATATAAAACGCAATATTCATCACAACTGAAGATTACAAACAAAAAAAGTGTAGATTTTGTGAACTTACGTGATCGATTTAGGGTATTAAAGGTGTTCTTAAGACGGAATTGCGCCGATATGCTTGCCAACGCCGCTGGGAAATTTTGTGAGTAGAAAGAGTGGAGAAGAGTGTCGTAGTTACTGTCGTTTGAAAGTATATTGAACGTCCGCAATACAGTATCGCGGATGGCTATTACGTCCGCGATACAATATCGCGGATGGCTATAACGTCCGCTAAACTGTGTAGCGGACACTGTTGACGTGACAGATAAGGACAAGATAACCGTCATTGCCGAAAAAACTGACGGGACAGGCCCTGACAGGTGTCAGCCTAGGGACGTCCGCTACACAGTATCGCGGACGTCTTTTTGCTGTCTCCCATCAGGACTTTAATGTCCTCCGCCATACAGTGTAGCGGACAGGCGCGGAGGGGCAATAAGGTAAAAAATTCCGACTGACAGCTTTTGAAAAAGGCGCGATCTGGGCCGTCCATCTTTCGGGATGGACGGTCAGATCGCGCTTGCAACTTCTCCTATTTTGCCCACGCTCTCAACGGATCAGCTCCATATATATATATATATATATATATATATATATATATATATATATAT